>SJYV01042243.1:0-27477 GCA_006410875.1 Neotragus pygmaeus | reverse complement strand
TTCTATATGTCTGTGTCTCTTTTGTTGTCTCACATACAGGGTCATCATTACTATCTTTCTAAATTCCATATATATGTGTCAGTGTACTGTGTTGGTGTTTTTCTTTCTGGCTTACTTCACTCTGTATAATAGGCTCCAGTTTCATCCATCTCATTAGAATTG
This sequence comes from Neotragus pygmaeus, assembly GCA_006410875.1. Lineage (NCBI taxonomy): Eukaryota > Metazoa > Chordata > Mammalia > Artiodactyla > Bovidae > Neotragus > Neotragus pygmaeus. Next base: position 27,315 of record SJYV01042243.1, on the reverse strand, counting down.
ATTCAAATGTATTCTTTTTAATGGCTGAGTAATACTCCATTGTGTATATGTACCACTGCTTTCTTATCCATTCATCTGCTGATGGACATCTAGGTTGTTTTCACGTCCTGGCTATTATAAACAGTGCTGCAATGAACACTGCAGTACATGTGTCTCTTTCAATTCTGCTTTCCTCGGTGTGTATGCCCAGAAGTGGGATTGCTGGGTCATAAGGCAGATCTATTTGCAATTTTTTCTACTGATAATATTTCTAAACCTAGTAAAATAATTGAGCATGTCAAATCATGATCTATACTTAGACTTACCCTTAAAGGCATATGCATGTAATTTTCACAAAGGAAATATGGTAACAATTTTATATAATTGATGATAAATATTTCAAATAATTTATTTTGTGCATCTTAATTTTTCTACAAGTAAATGTTAGATATATTGAAGAATCCTTTTATAAGATAGATTATTATAGAAATTTAGTGTAAGTGATGTGGTTTGTGTACAAATCAGCTTGAGAGTTTCTTAATCATATAGATTTCCAGATATTCTGATTCACTAGATCTGAGGTGAATCTCGGGAATGTACATTTTTAACAATATCATCACATGATTATGACACCTTAAAAATGAGTTCTATTGAAACAAATTATTTACTCTTTCTGAATCTTTTTTTCTAATCTCAAGCAGACCAATAAGATACTTGGAAGTTGGGTGAAAATATAAAATTTGTTTATCTGAATCTTTGTGTGATTATAATAATCAAAGAGGGACAAAAGAACACAAATCAGAAAGATCAGATGATAATTCTGCTGAAAGAGCGACATAAAGGTAAAATTATAAATGGACCCCAATGTATGAGCATATTGAATGCTCTAAAAGTTGTAAAGCAAGTGAATCTGGAAAATTTAGAAAACCAAGTTACAAATGAAAGACCATCTATTTCCACGCTGTCGGAATCAAAATTTCTTAAATGTCTTCTAAAGGAAATCCAACAGCCAAAAGAAATAAGTGTTATAACTCAGTTGTTTTTGTGGCAGTGACACTGTAGTAAATTATAGTGAGGAGTGATGCTTTCTGAATAGAACATTAGCGAGTTTTCATGAAGCAAAATGTTGAGCAAACACTATTATAGACTAAAAAATAGTTACTTAGTACTTTAATGATACTTTAAATGGGTGGATATTTTAACTAGTATTGAGTACCTTTTTTTAAAATGGAAATATTCTAGTAAAGTTCTAACATAAGCAAGAAAAGACACATTTTTATGTATAGTCAACATTTAAGAGTCATAAGATGGCTTTGATGAACAGACAGCAAGTACATTGCTATCTTATTTTGCCCAGGTTAAACCTCAAAAATATACTTTTAAACAGTTTGCAACATTTATTATTGATTTATTTTCCTGAACTGGTAGGCAACTGCAAGTTAGATTGGAAAACATGTCTGTCTGGACATTCTAATTTGTGGAGTTGTAATGTTTAAGACACTATAAATTCCTCTGTATTACATATCACTTTTTGCAAATTAGTGTATTCTTTCAAATAAACTTTCCTTTTTCTGTGCTCTCTTAAATGCATTTTTCTTTCTTGTAACAGAAAAGATTTCTAGCTAGAAACTTGCAATGAAAATTAACTGACATGTTGTCAAAATTGATATAAGGTTTTTAAGAACATTCTACCATTAGTAGAATATACCATATAGTTATGTGCTTTTCTCTCTCAAAAAAGAAATCACTTCAATGGAAGCAAGCTCTTATGAGTTCAATTCAATTTTAATTTGTCAGTCTTATTATAAAGTGCACTAAAAATTAAAAAAAAATCTATATTTTCTAGTCTTTCGATTATAAACATTTACTTATTCTAAATATAATATCAATAAAACTGAAATAAGTGATTCACATGTTATTGGAACAGAACTACTTTTGTCTTTAGCATTTTATTTTTCTTTTATAATATAGTGGCAATTTTGTATAATATATGTTGATATGATAGTGACAAATTCAAAATAAATAAGTCATATTTATGAAGGAAAGAATTGAATATTGATACAATAGATGGAAATGTATTTATTTCTTTGTATTCTAAATGCTCTGAAAAGCAATCAGTTATAAATGTTTTGGATTAACTATAGAAATTTTTTTTAAAAGATTATATCTACTTATCTATTTTTGGCCATGCTGAATTTTCATTGCTGCAGAGGCTTTTCTCTGGTTTCAGTGAACAGGGGCTTCTCCCTAATTTTGGTGTTCAGGCTTCCCATTAAAATGGCTTCTCTTGTTGCAGAGCACAGGCTCTAGGGCCTGCAGGCTTTAGTAGCTGCAGTACGTGGCTTCAGGAGTTGCAGTTCCTGGACTCTAGAGCACTGGCTCAACAGTTATGGTGCACGAGCTTAGCAGCTCTGAGGCACATGAGATCTTCCCAGATCAGGACTGAACTCTTGTCTCCTGCATTGGTAGGCAGATTCTTTATTACTGAGCCACCAGGAAAGTCCTAACTATAGAAAATTTGTAAAAGATCTTGTTTCGGGGATTAACTGCTTAGTCACAAATCCTACCATTTATCAGTTGATTTTAAAACAATTGCAGCTTTTTAAGTGGAGATTAGAAAATCTATCATCTCACTCAGCAAATATGAGAAATACTTTAAGTTTATATAAATGTGTAAATGTTTTCTATTTACTTATATAAATGTGTAAATGTTCTCTATTTAAATGGAGAGTAAAACAGGTCCTCTATTTTTATTTTATGCATTTTTATGAATGTATTAATGGATACACAAGAAAATTAATAACCAAGCTCTAGTGTTTTTAATGTCAGAAGCAGAACAAAATGATTTCCTCTTTACAATGTCACTGTATACTCATAACTGCCAAACACAGTGGTGTTTCCTCAGTCTTTATTTTAGGCAAGCTACCCAGGTGACACTAGTGGTAAAGACTCTGCCTGCCAACACAGGAGACATAAGACACATGGGTGCGATCCCTGGGTCAGGAAGATCTCCTGGAGGAGAGCATGGCAACCCACTCCAGTATTCTTGCCTGGAGAATCCCATGGACAGAGGAGCCTGGTGGGCAGCAGTCCATGGGGTTGCAAAAGATTTGGACGTGACTAAATAACGACCATGTGGGAAATAGACTCTAAAGTGGAAATTTGTGTGCATGACCTTACTGGGGTAGTTCTCTAGGGCATGATGGCTATTAGGGAGTGACGAAGGCAAACCTGGGCAGAGCGAGAAGCTGAAGTGCTAGGTAGTTCCTGCCAAGCCTCAGCCAATTGTACCATGATCTCTGAAACTAGACCCAGAGTTTGTACTCACTCATAAACAAGTGTTTGGCTGTCAGATGCCTCTGGAGAAGAGGCATAATTTTGGGTTATACAACTGTGTCTTGCCAAGGACAATTTCCGGGGAGTCAGTAAGTTTCAGCCATCATTAAGTGTCCCTCCCAGCAGCTGGGGGAATTGATGCCTTGGTCCTAACCTGGTTAGTATGTGGCAGTATCTGCTTCTGATAACACTTGTGTCTTTCAGGTCAGTGCATTAACTTCAGTCCATCTGGGAACAGCTCTTCCAATATTCCAGCTAGTTTCTTTTCCTAGAGAAAATTAGACACAGATTAGTGGGAGTAACTTAAAAGTTGCATTAAATTCTGCAATTTTTACCAGGCAGTGATGCCTTTGGTTTACCAATTTGACACCTGGAAGGCAGTTTCAAAGATGTGTGTTGACCTTGTGCTCCATAATATAATTTTCCCCAAAGACCAGGTATCCATATGGATATCCTGTCAAACACCAAGTATATCTATTTCAATTACACATTTGTAAGTTGATTATATGGCCACTGGATGGGTCTGTGAACCGTGTGGTTATTTTCTGTGTTGATCCTGAGACAAGATTACATTTATGACATGCTTCTAACAAGTCCGCATTATAAAGGAAATTTGGGGTCTCTCAGTACTGATGTCAACTTGGACCCATTGTCCAACAGTTTCCAACATCACCAAGTATTCTCTTTCTCTTAGTATACTTACCAATTGGAGAAGACAGGGGGAATACTTATCATATATACATATATATACATATGTATTATATGTATGTATGTATTTTTTACTGGGACTTGAAAACAAGCTTGGGCCTGGTTGGACAAGGCATCATGCTGTCTATTTTGCTGGTTTTTCCAAGCCAGGATCCAAGCATTCATCTTGCATCTCTTTTAGTTGTAAAGAGTTGGAAATACACTTGTTGGCTACCATCTATATTGAAATTACATATGTCATATTTTATAACTCTTGTTTTATAACTCATGTTTTCATGTCTCTTGACCATTCAAGTCCCCCATGTTGTGATTCAAATCTTGCTCCTAGTACTCCCCTACTTTGTTTCTGTTAGGTGCTGCTACCTGATCTCAATTATTTCAGGATTCTATTCTCCACGTTCCTTTCAAGTAAAGCAATTTGGTGAATAACAGAATCTCTCATAGTCATCCCTTGTCCAAACAGTATAGCCAACATTGACCTTCTTGGAAATGCTGATGCCTCTGACTAGTACATTCTTTATTGATTGATAAATGGAGTTGTTTTGATTTTTCTCTAGTCTTTTCTGAAGAACATAGTCAACCGGTGGATATTCCAGCTTTATGTACTTTATTCCTTTCTTAGGGTTTTTTCATCCATTCTTCCTCCATCTCTTAAGAACATACTGGAAGTACTACCTTACTTGATGTGGACCATCACTTTCTTTAAGTTTCCAGGATCCTTTCTAGACAGCACCATTTACCAGGCTCCTTTTCAGGGTGTTTAATCTCATTTTATGGAAGAATACTACCATCTCCATAGAGTCTTTTTTTCTGGCTTTGTAGAGCTTTATAAGCTACATGCCTTTGTCCAGAACTCTCAAGGTCCTGTCCCTGTTCTGAGAAGGTGCCAAATTGAAGATGAGATGTTTTTTTACACTGATAAAGAGGTTTTCTAGCTTTCACACTTTGCCCTGTATATGTAGTTGATCACCCTCTGCCATCTTGTGACTTCCTTCAGAACCTCGATAATGTTAACAATCACCATTTCCTGACTACATTAGATAATTTCCAGAGAGAAAATGAGTAATTCACACACTTAAATTTCTTGCCAGTCACTTATATAACTAAGACATAGGAAGATAACAAAAGCTAAAGAACTATAACCATTGAATATCAAAGTTGAAATTTGATTGCTCCTTGTAAAATTTGAATGGCAGTTGAATTCACCTTTCTTAAAAAAGAGCATTATATAATTCACTGAAAAAGAAATTTATCCTAGAGATTGTATTGCCATTTTTGGTTACAATGCTTCTGCTAGCAGCACCATGAAAAACTTATGAAATAATTATTTACTACCATGTTGCTTCACACAGAATTGTTTTTGATCATGGTTATATCAGCAAAATATATTTTATAATAAGCTTATGTTGATTGAGTTCACTGGTCTTCCCATATACTCTAATATCTAAAAACAACTGGGGGAAATTCTCTGGTGGTTTAATGGTTAGGACTCTTCATTTTCACAGCTGAGGGACTGGGTTCAGTCCTTGGTTGGGGAACAAAGATCCTGTAAACCATGTGGTGCTGCAAAAAAATTAAATAAATAAATAAAAAGCAGCTGGCATTGCATAACACAGCATCCATTCTGTAGCCCATGGTTCAAGAAGTAATTTCCACTTCCAAACCTTATTGTTTAAGACATATATTCATACGATTATAGGCGTCATAGCAATTTCTTTGGTGGATCTTGGCAAATCCAAACTGAAAGCCTTCTGGAATATATTCATCATTCTATTAATAAATGCCATGAAGAATTCATGATTTGAGGGAAGAGATCAAAATATCAACATACACAGACTGGAGTTTGGAAGAAGCTGATTCCAACTCTCATGGATGACTTTGAGGGACTCAAGACTTCAATGGGGGAAGTAAATTACAGATGTGGCAGAAATAGTAGGGGAACTAGAATTGCAAGTGGAGCTTGAAGATGTGATTGAATTGCTCAATCTCATTGTTAACTAACAAAATGAGGAGTTGATTCTTATGGCTGAGCAAAGTGATTTCTTGAGATGTATTCTACTCCTGGTGAAGATGCTGTGGGGATGACTGAAATGATAGTAAAGGATTTAGACTATTACCTACAGTTAGTTGATAAAGCAGCAGCAGAGTTTCAGAGGATTGACTTCAGTTTTGAAAGAAGCTCTGCTATGGGTGAAATGCTATCAAACAGCATTGCATGCTACTGAGAAATCTTTCGTGAAATGAAGAGTCAATCAGTGTGGCTCACTTCACTGTTGTCTTATTTTAAGAAATTGCCACAGCCATAGTAACCCTTCAGCAATCACTCCTTGGACAGTCAGCATCCTTTAGCATCAAGTTGCCTCCACCAGCAAAAATATTACAACTTGCTGAAGTCTCAGATGGTGGTTAACATTTTTTTTAGCAATACAGAAATTTTAAATTAAGATATATGCATTTTTAAAAAGAAATAATGCTATTATTTGCGCATTTAGTGGCCTCTAGGATATTGTAAACATAACTCTTTATGCACTGGGAAACCAAAAAATTTTTTTGACTCACCTTACTGCCATCCTAATTTTGTTGTGATGGTCTGGAACCAAACTTCAGTATTTCTGAGCTTTGCCTGTACGCATTGAGGTTTCTGCTACATAATACAAGTAAAGAAGGTTATGAATGGCATTCTATGGTGTGTCCCTTTAGTGATTCTGTGTCCAGTAGTAAAGCCTAGTAGAAGATTAAATAGTTTAGCAGTATCTACTTTAACTAAATATTTTTCCATGATCCAGAAATTCCAATTCTTATACATGTTCAACTGAAATTAATACATGTTTATCAAAAGCAATATACTNTTAGTGATTCTGTGTCCAGTAGTAAAGCCTAGTAGAAGATTAAATAGTTTAGCAGTATCTACTTTAACTAAATATTTTTCCATGATCCAGAAATTCCAATTCTTATACATGTTCAACTGAAATTAATACATGTTTATAAAAAGCAATATACTAGAATGTATATGTGTTATTTTTAATAGGTAAAAATTAGAAACTGCCCAAATTTCTAACACCATGAAATAGAAATATGAACAATCTAAAATTGAATGAATGATATTGAATCTCACAAACATAGTGTTGAGGAATAGATGCCAGGCACAAAAGAATACTGTGATAGTTAATTTTACCTGTCCACTTGATTGGCTACTGGGCAACCAGATTAACGAAGATATTTTTGTGAGGGTGTTCTGAATCAGAGTAGCATTTGAATCAGTGGATTCAATAGATTGTCCTTCCCACTGTGGATGGGCAACATCCAATTCGTTGAACGCTTGAATGGAAGAGAAGGTACAAGAAGGAGGAATTACCATTTCCTGCCTATTGCTTCAGCTGGGGCATTCTAGCTTTTCCTGCTCTTGGTGCTCCTGGCTTTCAGTCCTTCTGGTTCAAACTGGAATCTACATCATTGACTTCCCTGGGTCTCAGACTAAATTATATGATTGGTTTTCCTGGGTCTCCAGCTTGAAGATGACAGATTGTTGGACTTCTCAGTCTCCATAAGCATGTGATACAATTTATCTTAATAAATCTNGAGATCCAACCAGTCCATCCTAAAGAAAATCAGTCCTGAATATTCATTGGAAGGACTGATGCTGAAGCTGAAACTCCAATACTTTGGCCACCTGATGTGAAGAACTGACTCATTTGAAAAGACCCTGATGCTGGGAAAGATTGAAGGCAGGAGGAGAAGGGGACGACAGAGGATGAGATGGTTGGATGGCATCACCAACTTGAGGGACATGAGTTTGAATAAGCTCTAGGAGTTGGTGATGGACAGGGAAGCTTGGCGTGCTTCAGTCCATGGGGTCTCAAAGAGTCGGATATGACTGAGCAGCTGAACTGAACTGAAGAGACCAGATCTGGCATCAGGAGACCCTGGACACCGACTGAGGAACAGGGGCCTTTGACTGCAGGGAGCGGGTCGGGGAATGTGTTCAGAAGCCAAGAAGTGAGGCTGGTCAATTTCCAGGTGCCACAATGGGCCATATATGTTGTTTTGAAGACCTCTTCCAAATCCCAAAGCATCAAGTTCTAGGATCACAAGCACCTTTGAGATTTAAAAGGTGGAGAATTCTAAGTGCTGTAAACCCTGAGTTTCAGAGACATTATTCTCCGAGGCAACATTCACCCTCCACAGAAAACATAGTCCATTCAAATCCAGGAGGACCCTGCTTCCCTTTGACTGAAGCCAGCCACTTCTACCCCAAAGGGTGCATAGCAACCCTGTCACCGTGAGACCAGGGTGGATCCTCCAAAGGAGGGATGAAGATTAGTCACCCCAAACCAGGGCCCATGCCCACTATACACAAGGCTGGAGAGCCTTGGCAGTTCTACTTGGAGCGGCCCTACCCAGGCAGGACGTCTCAGACATTTGCTGCCCTTGGGCAGGGTCGTTGGGAAGACTGGAAGCTGAAGTCGGCCTTGCTCCGGGGTCAGGCCCTGTTTTTGTGAAGGAGACACTTCTGTGGGTCCCGGAGTTTTAACTGCCTTTGTCATGATGCTGAGAAGGACAGGGAAGGCCAGCAGGTGTGTCCCTGTCTCTTTGTAGCTGAATTGGTGGCAGCCTCTGCGGGGAGGCTCAGGTTCACCCTGGTGGAGGGGCTTTGGGCCTGGGGATGGGAGAGAGAGCCCTGCATGCTCTGCCCAGCCTCTGGAAGGTGTGGCCGCCGGAAGGATGAAGGCCCAGCCTGACCGCAGCCCAGGCTCTGGATATGGCAGGAGGTGGCTCCTGGCCCTCGTGGACATTGCCCTCTGACTGATGGGCAGCCCAGAACATTTCCAAGGTTGCAGAGCCCTCAGGCCCATCCCTCCATCCCCACCCCTTCCTGGTACAGCAGCTCAGAACTGCCTGGAGCAGGGCTCTATCTGCAGAGTGAGGGGCGGGGGAACCAGAGTGGGGAGTTGTCTCCACTATGAGGTTAACATGAATGTGAAACTCTCTGAGCTCGGCATTCAGGGATGCACAGGTGACTCTACCACCTTCTCCAGATTAACCTTCCCTGCCCTGGACCCCTCATCGAGCCCCATCCAAGTCCAGATGCTTCTACTTAACCCCCACAGTTCTGTTCAGCACCGAGCCAGGGGGCAGAAGCTAACCCTCTCCTGCCCTAACACAGACGCCAGCTGCTGAGAAGCGGTCCTGAGGCTAAACTCCCCTGCAGACGGGGAGGAACACCCCTGGGTCTGGGAGGTCTGGATGTGATCACTGCGGGGCCAGGGGCAATGGCTGCTCTTCTATGAGCAGAGAGCCCAACATGAAGCTGGATCCAGCCTCACACACCTAATCCCTTAGCTGCTGGAGACTAGGGCCCCAGAGCTGGATGCTTGGGTCCCATCAGTGAAAGGGGTCCTGTGATGGGCCCAGAGGAGGACACCTGGGGGGGTGCTGGGGGACCAGAGAACTGGTTGACCAAGTGCTGCGACAGACTCTGTCCCGAGAGGAAGAAGGGACTTGCTTGAGCCGAAGGCGCTCCCTCTAGCCACGTGGTCACTGTGCAAGGGGGCTCATGTTAGGCTTACCTAGAGTCTTCCCATCAGATCACTCACCTACCCAGTAAATGTGCCCAATTGCTCAGTCTGACTCTGCAGCCTCATGGACCGTAGCCCACCAGGCCCCTCTGCTCATGGAATTTTCTAGGCAAGAATATCAGAGAGGGTTGCCAATTCCTTCTCCAACCCAGTACATGGCCTCCCTGCAGGACAGAAGGAGTTCTGACAGCTGGGCACTTGGGGCCTCTGCCAGCCTTCAGATTCATGCTCTTCACAGCTGGGAGGGGGAATTAAGGCGGTGCGGGCTTTTGTGGATTTCACACCCCAGCTATACTGAGAGACAGATGACTGAGGGTCCTGTGGATGCTGGAGCCCTCAACAGCTCCAACTGGATCAGTGGGTCTCGGGGACTCAGTTTACTGCTGTGTCCCAGGTGCCTGGTACAGAGCTGACACTAGGCGGATGAATGAAGGAATGAATGAGGAGAAGGTGTCAGAGGCTATCCTGGTCTCAGCCATTCTGAGGATGCTCCTACACGAACCCCTCCGCCTTCCTGCATGATACCATGCTCAACGTGCAACAGAGCGCCAGAGAGCTGGCAAGCATGGCAGCTCCTAGCAGGGGCGAGCCCGAGGCAGGATGGTCATGCCGGGGGCCTGGAGCCAACCAGTCAGGCTCTGATAGTTTACTGTTCTCCCAACGCAGGGGGCAGAATCCGAGCCCGCCCCTGCCACTGAAGAGGGACATCTCCATCTGTCCCTGAGTCCGTGTGATGCCACCAATCTCTCCCTCCAAGGGAGCTGCCAAGGGAAGAGAAATCTTCGTCATCTTCCCAGGACGAGACACAGCTCTCCTGTGGCACACTCTCTCCTGCTTTATGGAAAAAGGGCCGAGTCTGGCTTGAAGCCACCCACCACCAGGTTACAGAGAGCCTCAAAGGCGATGGTGGCCACTGGCCCCCAGAGAGCCACAGCCACTCAGAATCTGGGAGCCCCGAGAACCAGAAGCTGCCCCACGATTTAAGGCCAGAGTGTCTGTTGTCAGACTTCTGCCGGGCCACACATGCAGCCTGCTGCCATCTGGCCCCTTGGAGCCTCAGACGGTCCAAGGGCCGCAGAGTCTTGGCACAGAAGCCTCACTCCCTCCGGAGGCTCCAGGGGAGACCTCCTTTCCCACTTCTGTGGCTCCTGGTGTTCCTTGGCTTGTGACAGCATCACTCCAGTCTCCACCTCTGTGTTCCCATGGCCTTCACCTCTGTGTCTGTCCTCTGTGGTCTCTTAAAAGGAGACATCGAATGTAGAGCCCCCTTGGATAATCTTGAACGATCTTATCTCAAAGTACTTAATTATCTCTGTAAAGACCCCATTTCCAAATAAGGTCACATCCACAGGTTCTGGGGACCTGGGGGTTAGGATGTAGATGATCTTCTGTGGGGGCACAACTCAACCCATGAGCCAGTAGTAACACACCCCAAGTCTTCACACTGACCAGTGACGCTCTACAGGATCTGACCCCAGCATCCCACCTCGGCATCTCCCATCTCATTCTGCAGCTCTCAGGCTTCAACCCACCATGCTCCACCCTTTGGCCCTCTCTCCTCCCACCCCAGGGCTCCTGCCCCTTCTCTAGCACACCAGCCTCACGCCTGCCCGGGCTTCACAGATGCTGGTCCCTCCATCTAGGATGTTCTTTCCCCAGAGATCCACAGGGCTTTCTCCATCACTTTCTGCAGGTTCAGTCAATGGTCTGTTACTGACCGGGCCTTCCCTGTCCACCTGGTCTGAACAGTGACCCTCTCTGGAACACTTCCTGTCTCTCTCCTGGTTTTTTCTTTGCCAGCACTTGTCACCATTAAACACACACATATTTCACTCATTGGTTGTTTGACGCCTTCACTAGATGGGGTCTTCACTGGACCCCTCTGACTCATCTCTAATCCTGGGCACTCAGCACATCAGAGGGGGCTAAAATAGTTGCCTCTTATCTACAAACCCAATAGCTCTGTTGTGACTGCCTAGAGCACTGTGTTGAGGAGGGTTCAGAGATTCAGTCCAGTCTTAAAAGATAAAGAGCCATGATTAATCAGTGATGTCTGCCATGGAGGCAAGGGAGAAGAGTGAGTGCCAAGGCGTGTGAAAGCTCAATGAGATGATTTGGGAGGATGCTCCGTGCTCAGATCTATGTGTGTCTAAGGAGGTCTGTGTACAGAGGAAACCCTGGAGAGGTAAATGGGCCAGAAAAGAACAGCTGGTGGCACCAACGCCTGCTGAACGCAGATGGTGACTAGGAGGCAGCTGGTGTGGGCTTCCTGCCTGGAAGCTTCGATGACCCTGTGGAGAGACAGCTTCTTCCCGAGGCAGGGCTGCATCAGCTGAGAGCCATGCTCTTCAAGGCGCTTCCTATGTGGCCATGGTGCTTGGCGGCAGAGGCTGGTCTCTGGCTCGGTACCTGGATCGAGGTGGGGGGAGGCCAGGGGAGGGGGGGTATTTGCCTGTTAGTCCAATGGCTAACACTCCTCACTCCCAACGCAAGGGGCCTGGGTTGGGGAACTGGATTCTACATTTTGCAACTAAGAGTTGCTATAACTGAAAAAGATCCTGTATGCTGCAACTAAGACCCAGTACAGACAAATAAATAAATAAATATGTATATGTATATAAGACCTGGGGCACTGGCTGGGCCTAGCTGTCCATAGCTGCTGGGGATGAGGCTTCCCCAGGATAGCAGTGGACCCCAGCACGACCCTTCCCACAGCATAATGAGCCTTAGTTTCCAACCCGGGAGGTAGAGATCATGCTGGCCATCGACTTTTCAGGCAGACACCTGTGGCTGTGCTTTGCAGTAAGGCAGTGACTGGGAGAGCAAGTAGGGGTCACTCACCCTGGGACAGAGCTGTACACTCCCAGAGAAAGGGGTGCCTTTTTCTAATTTTCACAAAAGTGCCCCATGAGCCAGTGACAGCTCTGGAGTTCCACATCACGCAGAACCATCCTCATCATCATTACAATTACTCATGCAGGTAGGTCCAGTAAGAGCGGGTTGTTCCCACACCACACCAGGAGGGCTGCCTGGAGGAGGTGGGATTTGAGCTTCGCCTCACAGGGCCTGTAACAGCCAGGGATCACATCCACAGCCTGTGTCTGGCAACTGATTCAACCAAAGGATCCTGATCTGCTCTGTACTGTTAACCTTCCCAGTGTGACTGTCTTTTTTCCTATATCTATTTTTTGGTTCCCACTGACTTCTGTGACATAAATGCAAATGAGAAAAGAGTGACACCAGCTTCAAAGCAGAGGGCGCCAGCAGCTGGAGTCATTTCCGCATGACCCTGCTGGGCAGGGAAAGCGGGTGGGGCGATGGTGGCCTCTGCTCATCTTGCCCAGCCTCCAGGGCTCGGCCAGGGGAGGAGGCGGGGCCCTGAGTCCTCTGAGCGGCCACCTAGAAACGGCGGCCAGGAGGCAGAGCCCTGGACTCATCGGCAGGAGCCTCTAGCATGGCTTACAACTGATACCTGGGGTTGTGTTTTTAATCACTGGGGTCTCAGTTCTGAGCTTTTCCTGTGTGGAGGTCCACAGTAAAAAGCAGAAGAGGAAGCGATCCAGGTCTTCCCTATCCACTGCGTCAGGGCCCCAAAGCACTCCCACCAAACCCAGGGCTCCAGGGGTTTGATGAGACCTAAACGTCCACAGTTCTTGACTTTCCACTCCAACCCGCAACACCCCTCACCACCTCTGGCCATAGCAGATTCTCCCTGTTCCTGTCCTGGCCCTCATATGTTTTGAAAGTCTCTGCTTTGTCATCTTGGAACGCCCAGTCTCTCTCCTCTCCTTCCCCTCTTCCCTCTCATTCTTCTCCTGGAAAGCTCCTAGTCATCCTTCAAGACCCCAGCTCCTCTGAGAAGCTTCCCTTGATCTCCCTCCTCCCTGCCGCCCACACACAAAGTGGTCTCGTCTTCCTCTTTCTCTACTCCATCGTCTTTTCATCACTGTGCTCCCTGCCTAGGCCCTCAAGGTACTCCTACTGGCGACAGTTTATTGTAGATCAGAGGCAGCTGCCAGGATCCTCAGCAAATTGGACAGACCCTGGGTGGGATTTGGGCCACTTGCATATGTCTGGGGTCCAGCTAAGGGCCCCCCTCATAGCCATAGAAAGTGGCTGAGCCTGCACCACTGCTAATCCCACCTGAAGGGGGAAGCCCAGAAGAGCTTCGAGAACATGCCACTCAGAGGTGTCTCATCATCGCCCATCCCAGGCCCCCTGGTCTCCCCCCATGTTCATGGTGTGGCCTAGAAACATGGGATTCACAGGCCACAGGCAGCACGAGGCCGTTGGCCTTATCTCTGGCTGTTTCTCCCAGTCCAGCAGGAAATAAGCATCGGTTCTAGGAGTCTGGAGCAAAGGGCCACTTCCTGGGCCGGGGTAACCACAGCAACATCATCTCTCCCTCCCACTCCTCCCCCAGCCCTTCTCCAGCAGCCTGGGACTAGTGAAGGGTCCTCCTAAGCTCGGATTTTGTCCACATTACTTTCCTTCCTTCAGGCTGAGGAAGGTCTTGTGCTGGTGTTTTGAGTGCTAGATCTGCTGCTGATTTGCTGGGAACTCCAGCAAGGCCCTGGGCGTCTTTTCTCCATTTTCTCAGCTGCAAGAGGAGGAAGTTGATTCTGATGAGTGGTAATCAAAACTGGACTATGGGAACATTAGGGATCCCCCCAGACACGAGAGCACTTTTGCCAGGCAAAATACTTTGCCTGGAGGAAACTTCTCTGATTGATTTTTTTTTTTTATGGGCAAGATTTTTTTGCTTGAGAAAAAAAAATAAAGATTTTCATTGATTAAAAAAAAAAATTCCTGAGGACCTCCCTAGTGGTCCAGGGGTTAAGAATCCACCTTGCAATGCAGGGGATGAGGATTCAAACCCTGGTTGAGGAGCTAATGTCGCACATGCAGTAGAACAACTAAGTCTGGTCCCTGCAATTAAGACCTGACACAGGGAGATAAAGAAATTTTTTTAAAAATTTATTTAAAAAATTCCTGAAAATGACTGGATTTGATTCTATGAGACATGGTTTTGATCCTTGAGTCGCGAAGATCCCCTGGAAAAGGAAATGGCATCCCACTCCAGTATTCTTGCCTGGAGAATCCCATGGACAGAGGAGCCTGGTGGGCTACTGCCCATGAGGTTGCCAAGAGTCGGACATGACTGAAGTGACTTGGGATGCACTCACACATTTAGAAATCTAAACAGTAAGCACCGTGGTAGGTTCTCAAGGACTTGGACTGAGAGAATTCAAGGGAAGAGAGAGGCTTTCTGTTTTCCATCCCATAAACTTGTTGTTTTCATTCTTATTATCTTTTCCAAGTGTGGCTAGAGGTACTGGCACCCTCCTTATCAGCGGCTTCATTGCCTCAGTGCCTGGAGCAAGGCTCAGCCCCAGGCGGTTAAGGAGAAAAAATGGGGACCCCCAAGGTCCTCCCACTTGGTGTGAGGTAGGTATGCCAGGAAGGCCTCTTTCCACCCTGAACTTGTCTTCAATGTTGGAATTTCTCTCATATGAGTCTAACTTCTTTGAGTATGTGTGTTTGTACTAAGTGGCTTCAGTGTCCGACTCTTTGAGACCCCATGGACTGTAGCCCGCCAGGCTCCTCTGTCCATGGGATTCTCCAGGCAAGAATACTGGAGTGGGTTGCCATTTCCTCCTCCATGGGATCTTCCTGACCCAGGGACTGAACCCTCATCTCCTGCATTGCTGGTGGATTCTTCACCGCTGAGTCACTGGGGATGTCCCCAACTTCTTTGAATATATCTCTGTGCAATTTAAATTCTTTTAAACCTCTTCTTTCTTATCCAGGGGGCACTGAGAGGGTCAGCTGAGCTTTTCCCTGGCAGGAGGTCCTGAACGCCTGGGAGGGAGGGGACTGATGCTGGGGAGGATGGGTGGGGGGTGGGGATTGACGGGAAACGGTAGAGGGTGGAAATCTGAGACAGACACAGGAACCCAAAGTCTGAGCTCTGTCCCCTGGGATGACCAGCCTGCTGGCGAGATTGCTAAATGCTGGTGGAAAACTTTCTATTTTTCAACTGAGACTTCTGGCATTCAGTCCAGGCCAGTAGCAGAGGCTGTCGGGATTCCGAAGCAGGAAGCAGGGCAAGAAGATGGAGGAGCTGTCACAGCCCAGGGCCGAGTGCGGACACCACAGTGCCAGTGTGCGGCACACTCGCTGCCGCCCTGGGGCCAAGGAAGCGCATCCTGTGTGGGCAGTCCTGCCAGCCACTGCAAGCCACCTGCATTCATGCCCAGTTGGGGACATGGATCTGGATCACCCCAGCTGTCCTGGCCACCCAAGTCAACTAAATGAGATTTGGGTAATTTAAAATCAGATTTGGATGCCTACCAAACCAGGACTCTGTCTCAGGGGATAGAACTGGGGCTGGAGGCAAGAGACCAAATGAGGCTTTGTGCCTCCTCCGCAATGTCCCATTTTATTTTTTATTTTCTCAAGAAAAATGTATTCATGGGTAAGAACGAATATATTGGGTATGTATTCGTACCCAACTACTTCGGTAATAATAAAAAGAAATTAAAAAAAAAAAAGATCAGACCTTAAAAACGTACTATAAAAATATTAATTGTCTAAGAAGGGATTCCAGTGTCCCTTTTCAGAGCTGGAGGTGGGCACTGCCTGGCTGAGACAGTGCTCCTGACTTGCCGAATGGTTTGGCATCAGATCTGGTCCTTGGGCTTCAGTTTCCCCATCTGTACCAAGGGGAGGTGGACCCAATAGTCTCTGAGAGTCTTTGGCCCTGACATCCGGTAACGAGAAGCTTCACTGTCTGGCTGGGTTATGCAGGGCCTTCTCTGCACTGTGAGGATTCCCTTCAGAAGCAGAGGCTTGGGCCTTTGTTTGGGAGTGGATGCCACCCACCCAGGTCTGTGGGTGACAGCAGAGCAGCCCTGGGCTCTGTGGGCAGACCAGCTGAGCTCCCCTCCTGGGGTGCGGGGTGAGCTCTGCCAGGCCCCTGAAAGCCGTCAGAGTCCCCAGGCCTCGGGACAGTCAGGCCAAATGCTGGCATTGCAGCGGGGTTGATTGTGTCTGTCTCTGGGTTTGGGATTGAACAGCCGTGACCTATGTGTGTCATTAAGACAGAGATGGTCTGGTTAGGGACATTGGCCCAGTGACCCTGCCCCCCAGCACCGATCACTATGACAACAGCTCAATAGGGTCCCAAGGGCCCAAGAATCCGGCTTCTACTGAGAGCGAGGTTGGCTGAGGTCAGACAAAGAGGGATTAATAGAGCCCTGTTCTCATTAAGCCACAAAGCACCATTATTACCAGTCGTAATGGTCCTACCAGGAGATGCATCAAGCTTTCAAGTCACAGAGAGCCCAGTACACTGAAGAGAATGGTTCCAGCCTCAGCCTCAAAATCACCCCACTCCCAGAATCAGAGGAAGAGGAGAAAAACCAGAAAGAAACCCAAACATCTAACAGTGACATAAAGCCCAGACAGGCAAATGATAGCACAGATTGCACTCATTCAGATGACGGTGTCAGTTATATTTATTCAAGTCCCTGTAATTCACAAAAACAAGGTCACAAGACTGTCAATAAGTTGTTATTTTTGTAAAAAAAAAAAAAAAAGNGGTCGCGAAGAGTCGGACAGGACTGAGCGACTTCACTTTCACTTTTCACTTTCATGCATTGGAGAAGGACATGGCAGCCCACTCCAGTCTTCTTAGCTGGAGAATCCCAGGGACGGGGGAGCCTGGTGGGCTGCCGTCTATGGGGTTGCAGAGAGTCGGACACGACTGACGTGACTTAGCAGCAGCAGCTCCTCCCTAGTACTCTCATTTGGTCCTGACCATAAAGGGGACAGGAATGAGTTGCATAAAATCTGAAGTCTTGAAAAGCACCTGTTTTTCGGAAGTCTGAGAGGTCAGGCTTGCTGAAAAGAACTATGTTGGGACTTGTCTGACCACAGGAAAAACAAATCACCAGCTCTTGCTGGCCTGACTGGCAGAAGCCCAGAGAGAACCGATTGCCATCCAAGAGACGCAGGTGTTCCAGGGCAACTTGGCGGAAAGCTTGTGGGCTGGACCCTTTGCTGTTTTCCCTCCTGCTTGAGGGGGAATACTATCAGTGCCCACCCTGATACCCATGCCTCTGAGGCCAGGGACCTCTGTAAAGACAATGGCTCAGACCACACACACAATAAAAAGCAGGCTTGGAGCATAAGTCTTGAGACAAGAGCCAGGTGAGCCTAGGACCATGAGCTCTTTTGGTCAACGTGAGGTCATCTCCTCATGGGAGCCCTCAGCATCTCTCTGAGGCCACAACCAACATTGTGCCTCAACCACTGCTGACACTGACCAATTCCCAGGAGGACTGGAGAAAGCCGTCCTGATAGCAGGATGGTTACAATCCCCGCCTCAGGGCCAAGTGCACCCAGAGGAAACAAGGATGCGGAATTCTAAAAAATATAACCAATACTTTCAAGATTATATATGTGTATATATGTTCTACAAAGAGAATATATGTTTTAAAATATGTACGGAACATTTGAAATTTGGCTACAATCTAGATCCCCAAAACGATTTTTTTTTGTAGCTGTGCTGCATGGCATGTGAGATCTTATTTCCCTGACCAGGGATGGAACTCTCATGCCCTGCATTGGAAACACAGAGACTTAACCACTGGACTGGAAGTCCCAAGAAAGATTTTTGAATTGCAGAAAGTCGCAGTCATACTGATTTGCATTCTGAGGCCATAATGCAATAAGGCTAGAAATGAATTACAAAGAGATAATAAAAATTGTGCTAAAACCTTGGAAACAAAAGTACAAACATACCAACACTACTAGTATTTAAAATAGCTTTTCAGTTTTAAATAGGGAATAAAAACTACACATAAAAACTTCTTGGAAATTAATGAAAACAAGAACATTATGTGATAAAATCTATGGGATGGAGCCAAAACTCTGATAGAGGAAATTTTGTAGCCTTGTTTTAAAAATTAACAACAAAAAAGGAAAATAAAATGTGACTAAAAAAAAACTAAAAGGAGAAAAAGATAAGGCTGAAATAGAAATGAACGAATTAGATGAGGAAAAAAGTAGTAAAGCAGATCTTTAAAACCCAAGACTGGTTCTTTGAAAAAATGAAAAGGATAAATTTCAGATGAATATAAACAATTAGAAAAAGAGAGAGAACACCACTGGAAATGAAAATTGGACCATAACCACAAACATGATGATAATTTTTAGAGTTAAAAGAGAGTATGTTATGTATGTGAAATCTGGATGAAGTATACAATTTTCTAGGGAAATATAAAGGATCAAAATTAACTTGAAAAAAATTAGAAAAACTTGAGCAGATTAATGTTCATGGAAGAAACAGAAATAATTATCAGTGAAGTAAGTCCATCCTAAGATCAGGCCCAGGAAGGATTACCTTTGAGTGGCAGATGAAGATGAAGCCCCCGTGGGGGATGAGAGGAAGGGGTCGGCTTGGGGCGCTGGATGGAAAGTTTAAGCCCCAGCTCTGTCTTTTTTAACTCTTGGTCTGCTGTCCTGTTCTCCACCTGAGCCTGGAGACTCCGCTCTTGGATTCAGTCTCTGTTGGCCTTCCCTGGTGGCTCAGAATCTGCCTGCAATGCAAGAGACCAGGGTTTGATCCCTGGGTCAGGAAGATCCCTGGAGGAGGGCATGGCAACCCACTCCAGTATTTCCTGGAGAAGTCCATGGACAGAGGAGCCTGGTGGGCTGCAGTCCACAGGGTTGCAAGTGACTAACACACACACACACACACACATATACAAATGCTTCACTCTTCTCCCTCAACTAAACTTGGAACCTTTGAGTCTCAGGTCTAAAGGGGTCCTCCTCAAGCTGAGCCCAAAGGCACCAATGTCAAGAGAAAAAATGACTTCAAGAACAGGCAAGTGCATCAGCCGGACTGCTGCTGCTGCTGCTAAGTCGCTTCAGTCGTGTCCAACTCTGTGCGACCCCACAGACGGCAGCCCATTGGGCTCTGCCATCCTTGGGATTCTCCAGGCAAGAACACTGGAGTGGGTTGCCATGTCCTTCTCCAATGCATGAAAGTGAAAGTGAAGTCGCTCAGTTGTGTCCGACTCTTTGTGACTCCATGGACTGCAGCCTACCAGGCTCCTCTGTCCATGGGAGTTTCCAGGCAAGAGTAGTGGAGTGGGATGCCATTGCCTTCTCCATTCAGCCGGACTGCTTCTCACTAACTAGTAATAATAATGCACCTGGAGGCTGTGGCGAAGCTCACTGACAGTAGGGCATGGTCTGGGGAGACAGAGCTGGTCTCCGAGACGGCTGAGTATCTTCTGGACTAAAGAACTTTCTCACTGTGGCTCATTTTTTAAAAAACAAAAATCTATTTTTATATTTTATGTTATAAAAACAGTAAAATTGAACAGAAAATGCAGAGTCCCATGTTTTGAGATCCATCTGCATCATTATATCTACTAGTAGTCTCTTCCTCATTGCTGAGTAGTGTTGTACCATAGGGGGCTTCCCAGGCGGTGCTAGTGGTAAAGAACTCCTGTGCCAGTGCAGGAGATAAAAGAGGCTGGGGTCTGATCCCTGGGTCAGGAAGATCCCTTGGAGGAGGGCATGGCAACCCACTCCAGTGTTCTTGCCTGGAGAATCCCATGGACAGAGGAGCTTGGCAGACTACAGTCTATAGGGTCACAAAGAGTTGGACACAACTAAAGCAACTTAGCAGGCACGCACACACATTATACTGTATGGATGTACCTGCTAAGTCTGTGTCACCTTGTTGATGGATATTTCGGTTGTTTCTGTTGGTTGTGGGTGGGGTTGTTTTGAGTAACTGCTGCTGCCATGGACATCTGTGTGTAAGCCTTTGTGGGCGTGGCTTTTCAAAGGGGTTGCTGAACACCCTCTGCCCAACGGTTGCCCTGAGTGAACCAGGGATAATGAGGAAGTTGGTGGCGTAGGCTCCAGGCGAAAAGAGGAAGGGGTGTCAGTGCTGAGGCCCCTCACACCCTCCTCACAGTCCAGTCAGGCCACAAGGCTGCCAGAAACCTCTCCTTGACCTTCCCTTTCTAGTCCTGCCCCACCAGTTGCTCTGAACAATAGGTCGGGGGCCGGGAGAGGGAAGTGTCGTGTTTATTTCCTTGTCTCCATGGTGAGGGGAGGGCTGCACCAGGTCTGGAGTGTGGGGGTTGTAGGGATGAGTTCCTGGGGTTATTAGGAATCTGCATCAGAATGACATCTTTTGGCAGCTCACTTCCAGCATGTTCCATCTACTGTGCTTCCTTGGTCTTCCAAGACCCATCCAGATCTAGGCTCCTGCTTACCTCCCAGAGCCTGCAGACACGAGGCACCTCAGCACCAGGGCCCCTTAGTAGGTCTCCGATGACATCACCGACTCGACGGACATAAGTCTGAGCAAACTCCAGGAGATAGTAAAGAACACGGAAGCCTGGCGTGCTGTAGTTCACGGTGTCGCAAAGAGTAGGACACGACTTAGCAACTGAAGAACAACAACAAATAGTTTTGCATGTGGTTCTCTCATGATCCCTACCCTGTGAGACAGCAGGAGGAGACTGTCTCAGCCCTCTAGGCAGATGGGCAGATAGCAGTTCAGAGAAGCTGCGAGGTTGCCATAGATTGACCCATCCTCTCCTTTCTCCTACACCCATCCTAATAGACAAGTCCCCGATGGCGTCCCTTTCTACCCAAAGGTCTGGCTCTCATTCCAAATTCCTTACAGCACAAAAAACAACCAATGACTCAGTGTAATTTTGACTATCAGTTCACATAAAATGTATACTGATCAAAGTGAAAAGTGAAGTTGCTCAGTTGTGTCCAACTCTTTGCGACCCCATGGACTGCAGCCCACCAGGTTCCTCTGTCCATGGGATTTTCCAGGCAAGAATACTGGAGTGGGTTGCCATTTCCTTCTCCAGGAGATCTTCCCAACCCAGGGATTGAACCCGTGTCTCCTGCATTGTAGGCAGACACTTTACCGTCTGAGCCACTGATCAAAGAAGTTCACAAATATTAACTTTCTCCCTAAAACTACCCTAATGAAGCAGGTACAATTATTATCCCCATTTTACAGGTGAAGAAACTGAGGCACAAAGAGAGTAACTAACTGACCCAGGACCACACAATGAGGCAGCTGGAGAACCAGGAGCGGGCCCACACTTTCAGCCACTGCCCTCTGCTGCCCATGGATTTTTTTTTTTTCTTGTTTGTTTCATTTTCCAGTCATTAATTTTCTTAATGGTTTTACTGAGGTAGAAATTACTGGTATAATTTAAAATTCACTCCCTTAGAGTGTACAATTAAACGATTTCAATAAATTTAGACAATTGTGTAACTGTTACAACAAACCAATTTTACACATTTCCCAATCCCCTCCCCAGCCCCCAAAAGATCCTTTGTGTCCATTGGTCACTGTTTCAACCCCTAGTCAAAGGCAACTACTAATCTTCTTTCTGCTTCTATAGATTTGTCATCTGGAAATTTCTCATGCAATATATGGTCTTTTGAGCATGACTTCTTTACTTCAGTGTAATGTTATTGAGGTTGATCCGTGTTGTAGCATGTCAATCCTTTTTGTTGCTGAGTAATATTCCATTGTGTGCCTGTTCCACATTTCATTTATCCATTCACTAGCTGATGGACTTTGTGAGTGGTTCCACGCTGGCCATGATGAACAAAGCTGATGTATTTGTGCACAAGTCTTTGTGTGGATGTATATTTCCCTTTCTCTTTGGGTATATTCCTAGAAGGGGGAATGACGGGCTTTGTTGTAAATCTATGCTCAGCTTTTTAAAAACCTGCCAAACTTCTCCATCCCCGCCAAGGTGGTGCAACATTTTCCATCCTCATGTCTGTAGATTTTATATAGTCTGTGAGGCTAGCGTTCCAATCCTATGCCCACCCTAGGGTCACCCATGCAACCTGACCAAGCCTCATTAGAGCCTCAGGCAGGAGAAGGAGGCCCTCAGGCCAGAGGTCGAGCTGAGCCTCTGCTGCTCCTGGTGATCCAAGAGACAGGTGGACAAGAAGTTAGCTGTTCTGAGCTTATGGCTGCAGGGGGGATTGTTGCGGGGAGGGATAGTTCGGGAGTCTGGGATGGACATGTACACACTGCTGTATTTAAAATGGAAAACCAACAAGGACCTACTGTATAGCACAGGGAACTCTGCTCAATGTTATGTGGCAGCCTGGATGGGAAGGGAGTTTGGGGGAGAATGGATGCATGTATATGTATAGCTGAGTCCCTTCGCTGTTCACTTGAAACTATCAGAACATTGTTAACCCCAAAATAAATAAAGCTTTAAAAAATAAAAAGCTTTAAAAAATAAACCAGCTGTTACACTCAAAAAAAAAAATTGTCCCCTGGGACTGAGAACCCTTCTTAGGGAGAAATGAGCCAAGTGGCTATTAGACCAAAAGGAAAAACAGAAACATACACGTGCCAGAGCAACCTCGTCAAGGGAAGAAAACCAGCTTGAGAAACCGATGCCGAGGAAGACCCCTTGGGCGCCAGCGAGTTGGCCAGCAGCAGCTCTCAGGCTCTGGAAGCTGGTCCCGCTGCCTGCTTTGTCGAGACTCTCCCATCTTCCTCAGGGGCCCAGAGGGAGGGTTGTGGGTGCTGAGGGGAGGGCAGACACCCAGGAAAGCCATCAGGAGGCTCTGGAGCCAGGGCTCCAAGCAGGAGGCACAGCGGGTCGCCAGGAAAGGCCCTCAGAGCCGGCGACCCTCTGGGAGCGAGTCCCCGCCTGCGGTGAGCCAGGACGACGGCTCTGAGCACCGCTCAGTCTTCATTTTATCTCACATGGTGCTCTAGAGTCATTCTCGCTAAGATTTGAAGAAGTTTCGACATTTCTGGTGGCAGCCACAAATGAGAGAAATCTAACCCTGGCACCAGGAACGTGTGCAAAAGAGGTTCCTCCCTTCCGGCTCCCTCCCCGACTGGCCCATCCCCTCCTCAGACAGAGTGGGAGGTGGGAGAGGGGTGGGAGTGATGCCGGGCACTGCTGAAATGCAGCGCCAACAGGGCCGTCCCGAGGCCCCGGCCTGGACAGGACAAGGTGGGACGCTGCCTGTCTCAGCTCACTCTTGAAAGGCATCCGCTCAGAGAAGAGGTCATCAGACCCACTGGGGGCCTCCATTGCCCTGGAGGAGGAGCATGATGGCCCGGGGCGTCAGGCCCTGAGCTCCACAAGTCACATCCTCAGTGCGGCCTGCGCCCACCACTGGACACAAGCAATGTACACAGACCCAGGACTGTTGTTAGTGGTGGGGACATCTCCCCAAATTTGGTGTGATAAAAAGGCTCCAAGCCCACATGGTACCAAGTAGGACCCCATAAGCCTGGAAGCTGATACAGGAGATAAGAATGTCCTCACTTCTGCACTCAGGTAACTCAGCCTCCTGAAAGGTACCAGACCCTTTGGGACTGAAGTGGGTAGAAGAGTGTTCCCCTTAAAACTCCTGTCCACACGGAACCTTGTGAATGCGAACTTCTTTGGAAATGGGGTCTTTGCAGAGGTAACTAAGGGGAAATGATCCACCGAATCCTTATCCTCCAGTGACTGACTTACAAGAACAGGGAAAATTTTGACACAGACACAGAAAGGATGCAGAGGAGACAAAGATGTGAAGACAGAGACACACAGGGAGGAGGCCATGTGAAGACAGAGACTGCAATGATGCAGCTGCAAGCCAAGGATTGCCAGCAACCTCCAGAAGCTGGAAGAAGCAAGGAAGGATTCTCCCTAGATAGCACAGCCCTGCCGACATCTTGATGTCAGACTTCTGGCCTCCAGAACTGAGAGGCAATAAATTGCTGCTGTTTAAAGCCACCTGGTTGGTGGTACTTGCCACAGCCACCCTAGGAAACGAACACAGTGACCAAGGACTGGGGTCACGTGGCATGTAAAACTGTATGTGCTGGACCAGCAGGGGGTGGGGGGCGGGCAAAGAGGGCTGCATGGGAGGAAGCGAGTTGCAGTTGTGTCTGCTGTTTGGGCAGGTCGCCCAGAGAACACAACAGAGCCTACGGCTCATCGTGGCTCATGGTGGATATAGCTTTGATGGCTCATGTTTTCTCCTTTTTGCATCCTCCACCGTGCCTGGAACAGGTACTGCAGGAAACGTTCACTGGCTGGGCCGCCCTGATCTCTCTTGCCCTGCGTCCCTGGAGCACCAAGGTCTCCACAGTCTTTGCCTCCTTCTGCTTCGTGCTGCATCGTTTCGTGCACTTTTCTCGCTCCCTGCATTTGCTTATTCACCAAACTGACTGGTGCCCAACATGATGGGGGGCTTCTAGACTGGAAGGGCTGACCCGCATCTTCCCCGTCCCTCAACCCGTCTGATTCCCCAGGTGCCACAGGTCACAGTGCCTGCACACAGTAGGTGCCATTAAATGCTTAGTGTTTTTGGATGAAACTTGGCATGTGAAGAAACAGATGTGACTGGCTAGCTGCACTGGAGAAAGCTAACCCAGCTTTCCTTGAAAAGGAATTTGGAGGCTGCTGCTGCAAATATTTGCTGAATTAGCAAAGAAGCATCAGCACCTCTGAAAGTTGTCACCAGGAATTCTTGCTTACCGAGGCTATGTGCTGAGCCCATAATCCCCGCTCCAGAAATGCAGCTCTACCTTGAGTGCGACCTGAGAAATGAACCCCCTTGACTCTCACTGGTGGCCAGATCTGTGTTAAACCAGAACAGAGGCATGAGCACTGTGTTCCATGGTGTACGCACCAGGTTGTACACCTGGGTCCCCTTCACCACAGCATACACAGCAAGATGTCTGGACGTCCACGTCAGTGTCCGTGGCTGGAGGCAAGGCTGAGCTGAGGCTTGTCAGTGCCTCTGACCACCCAACCTCAGCCTGTCACATCCACTACACCCACCTCGTCCTGGGCGGGGGGCCCTCCGGGATGAACTGGAGTGACCGGACACAAATAGAACGTTACAGTCTACCTGGCCCAAGGAAGTCTCTTCACTCAGCACTGCGTGGCAAGGGCACATCATATAGCTGAGCTGAACGTAAATCCCTCTAGGCCCACGAAGCCTGGCCCTTTGATCAGATGTGAGGCCTCAGGGAAGGGTTTGGAGTGATCACAGTTTGCACTGAATAGCACCATCCATAACTTAACACCAAGAGGTCAATCACTCAAGGGGGCTCTGGGCGTTGACCACGCCTGCTCTAGGCGGTCGTCAGCCCACACAGAGACACAGCAGCGCTGGGAGGTGCCTGTTGTCCAGCTAGGGCCACTGGCCAGAAGGCAGTTCTGCTTCCCTTCTCTTGTTCGCAGGTGATGCTCCGCTGGGCAGCTGGTGAACTGGAGAGCCGAGCATGACTTTTCACACGAGGTTTCCCTGGAGACAAAGCCTAACACCGAAGGTTGAAGCCACCTCATGGAGTGTATCAACACCACCAAACTGGCCCTTGGGCATGAGGGCCACGGAGCCCTGACAGGCACCTGGACTTCTGCTGGCTCCTCTGAGTCTGGTGGGAGAGCTCAAGCCTCGGGGCCGCCCCAGGGCACACGGAGGTGGGCTCCAGAGTGTTACGGGAGTCTGTCGTGCCCCCATAGAGCTTGACTCCCAGCCTGGAGGGGTCAGGCATTACGGAGGGGATTTTCCAGGAGAACAGGCCGGAGTTCCCGGCTTCCTGAGAGGAACAATGGGGGACAGGAGCGGGGGTCCCCGCAGCAGCCGGTACATCCTGTCTACAGGGCTCACATGGATTCTAAACAAACAAAGGCCGCCCTCCATGGTGTTCCCTCTCCTTCTATGGTAAGCTCTCCGCTGCAGGCTTGTGGACACTGCAGTCCTTCTCAGAACAGCCCCTCTGCTGGTCCCTCGGAACCACGACATCCCCACTCAGAGCTTAGCTGTAAGATCCAAAGCCAAGTAGTTGGGGGAGGCCAAGTGGGCTCATGGACTGCCCTGTGTGGAGCTCCCTGGCTCCCAGGGACCCATTTCTAGGTCTCCAGAGGGCTGTCTGCTCAAAACCTCTGGATCCTGGGCAGGAAATGGCATGTCAGAATCTAACTCCGGGAGGAGAGCAGAGTCCAGGGCAGGTCTGGATACGGAGGGATACGTGTATTTGGCAGGGCTGTCTGGTGTCAGAGCCGAAAGCGCCTCAGAACGGCCTGGTCAAGCCCAGACCAGTCCCTACACTGAGAAGGGGGGTATGAAGTCTGGAGAAGGGACAAGTCCTTTTTCCAAGCCAGTGTTGGCTGAGCAGTTACTGACTGATGACCCCACCTGGCCTGGGGCTCTGGCCCCTTTGCCTATGTTTATACATGGGAATCCTCACTCTGGCTGCCCCCTCCCTGTCCAGCAGCAGCCTGGAAGCCTCAACTTACCCCAGGTCTTTCTGGGGCAGCTCCCCTTGTTGAGCTCACTGTTGTAACAACCCCAACGTGGTCCTCTGTCAGCCCGGGCACAGAAAAGATCACCACTAACAAACAGGAGATGACCCTCGACACGGACTTTTTATTGGATGACCGGGTCCTGGGTTGGCTGGTAGGTCACAGAGCATCTGTATCCTGAGGCACGCATCTCTGCTGAGGGGGTCCCAGTGGCCGGCCACCTGGGAGGAGGCCAGGCTCACAGTGGACAAAGCCACCCCAGAGTGGTGGGTTCTGCTTGTGACCCCCACTGGAGGACCAGCGCTCCCCGCACTGGGCTCCTGCCAGCAACATCCTCTGTTCCTAGGTCACATGCGGGGCGG
>SJYV01042241.1:0-12773 GCA_006410875.1 Neotragus pygmaeus | reverse complement strand
TAAAATTATTAAAAACACCACAAAATAAAAATAAAAGTTTTTAAAAATCCACTTGAGTCTGAATATTCAAGTAGTTGCATCTACAGAAAGAAAAACAACAAAAAATTATAGAACTTTATAAACAAAAATGTGTCATCCAGAACCATCTGTGATTCTATTTCTTGGATGTTTAACAAAGATTTCAATTCATTTCCTTGGACAAAGGAAAACTTGTCCTCCTACATTAAATTAAAGGCAAAAATACCCCCCAAATATAGGTTCAACATAAAAGCTGTCAAACCTTGAAAGTGATTAAAAAACCATTACCCAAAGTGACTTCAGTGTTTGTCCACAGTAGATAAAATGTGAGAGACAGCATGAGAGGGTTTCTTTCAAGGAGCCAGAGAGCCTTGTGTTTTGACAATACAGATTTTTGCAGATTCTGTCAAACCATGTATACATCTGCTGATTCTGAAACGGGTCCAGTGAATTGGGGTGGTGCAGCTCCTTGGGTTGAAAATGCCTACTCAGGCAAGAGCCTATAACATAACTGATAAAACAGGGGCTCTGATGTGACAGGGTCATGGCTGGACAGTCAAGTCGGCACAACAGATTTTAATTAGGAAGGGAATGCATGCAAAACGAAAGGTTTTCCTGAACTTGCTGCTGCTGCTGCTAAGTCGCTTCAGTCGTATCCGACTCTGTGCAACCCCATAGGCGGCAGCCCACCAGGCTCCCCTGTCTTTGGGATTCTCTAGGCAAGAACACTGGAGTGGGTTGCCATTTCCTTCTCCAATGCATGAAAGTGAAGAGTGAAAGTGAAGTCGCTCAGTCATGTCCGACTCTTAGCGACCCCATGGACTGCAGCCTACCAGGCTCCTCTGTCCATGGGATTTTCAAGGCAAGAGCACTGGAGTGGGGTGCCATCGCCTTCTCCGTTCCTGAACTTGAGATCTCTTTAAACAGCAGGTCTAGGGATTCCCTCATTGTCCAGTGGCTAAGACTGTGCTTCCAATACAGGGGACCTGGGTTCGATCGCTGGTCAGGGAACTGGATCCCAGGTGCTGCAACTAAGAGGTTTGCATGCTATAAGGATATATAATGCAAGCCGCCACTAAACATTCTGGGTGCTGCAACTGAAAGAACCCGCATGCCACAATGAAGATCGAAGATTCCACGTGCCACAACTAAGACCCGCTGCAGCCAAATAAATAAAATGTTTAAAAACAAATAAGGAAGTCTACAGCATGTCAGAAAAAACAGGTACAAAGTTAGGTATATTTGCTACCATGAGTCACTGTTGTGAACTCTGTTATGAAAATGAAAATACTAAAGAATTACTCCATGTTCTTTCCAGCCATTGCTCTGGAAACATGAAAGGTAAGGACATAAACACGCGATGAAAATACATGTTCGAGTCAAAAACAAAAACTGTAGCTGGAGTTAAAGAGGCAACAGCGTATGGGTGAAGTTATCGACATAAAGAATGTGGAGAGGCGCACAAGTTGCGTCTTGGAATTTTTCTAACAATAATTACATTGTGTACAAAGGGCAGTAAGGAGGCTGGTGCTGGCTGGATGTACAACAAATTAAAGGCCCCAGAAGGCAGAGGACTCCGGCCAGTGAATGAGGGGTGCCCTCGGCCAACTGTAATGTGATTTTATCCTGCAACCTGAAATGAAAAGAGAAGGTAACAAATCGTATGTGTAGAAAAAGCACCCAAGTTCTGACTGGACTGGAGACCAAGCAGATGAGACTTGGAGGGGAAACTGCTCTGGAACATACTGCTTTAAGAAGCTGCAATGAGCTTCTGGCCTATTTCAATGTTCTTAGAAATTCTTAATCACTCTCTGCCCCCTTCTCTGTTCCTTTGGATACAGTAAAAGCAACAAACAAACAAAAACAAATATCTGTAACTGCCCCAAACAGGCTGCGTGAAAGAGCAAAGAATAAGATTTTGAGGAAAAAACATTTCCAGGAGCGTTCACTATTTTTCATTAGAAAAACAAACACACACACACTAACTTTGTAAATGATATTTCATGGTAATATATATATATTTTTTAATTAAAGGAAAATTGCTTTACGATGTTAAGTTTCTGCCTGTAAATGATATTTTTAATGGTACTCCTCCAGATAGACATTGTCAAATATTTAAGTAGAGGAAGAAAAGAATTAAGGGTGATGGGTAGGGTGGGGTAAATTAGGAGTTTGGGATTAACAGATACACACTACTGTATAGGGCTTCCCTGGTGGGTCAGAAGGTAAAGATTCCACCTGCAATGAGGGAGACCTGGGGTTCGATCCCTGGGCTAGAAAGATCCCCTGGAGGGCATGGCAATCCACTCCAGTATTCTTGCCTGGAGAATCCCCATGGACTGTAGCCCGCCAGGCACCTCTATCCATGGATGTCGCAAAGAGTCGGACACGACTAAGCAGCTAAGCACTGCTGTGTATAAAACAGACAAACAACAACTGTATGGCATTGGGAACTATACTCACTATCTTGTAATAACCTATACCTGGAAAGAATCTGAAAAAAAAAATATATATATATATATAATTGAATCACTGCTCTGTACACCTGAAACTAACACACTGTAAATCAACTATACTTCAATGAAAGGATGAAGAAAGGAAGGAAGGAGGATGAACCTATAAAAACTAGGTTCAGAAAGCTGGGTCCAGCTTGAAATTGTAGTGGGCTGCATCAATGCTAACTGAAGATGGAAATTAGTCAGAGAACAGAACCTTGCTCTTTATAAGGAAAAAAAAAACCAAAACGCTCTCATTGTGACAGAACGCTCTCATTGCTTAGTCAAGTTTGTTAAGATGAACATTTTTAAAGCAAACGCCCGGGATCATCGCCATCTGGCCTCGACCTGGAATGGAATCTTCTCATTCATTTCCAGGTTTCTGTGCATCAGCTTGGACATGGAAGGCTGTCTGAATATTAACTGGCTTCTTTCCCGGGCCGGCTCCATCAGCAGGTGCAAGAGTTCAGTCCCCTCCCCCTCCTCCAGCTGGCCAGCCGTCCTCTAAGTCCTAGAGAACTCACTGTACCTCTCAAACATCCCACACCATCCTCCACAGGTTTAAGACTAACACAAGGGCAGAAGAAAAGAGGGAGAGGGAGAGAGGAGGAAACCACATTCCGAATACCAGGAGGAAATTTGAAGGCAGTCCAAAGACTAATGAAGAGCAAAGTATATAAACTAAACTTTTAGTGAGAAGGAAAAGCCAGATTTTAAAACTCTGACTTACTTCTAAACTCTATAAATTATTTCCAGGTGTGTGTGTGG
The DNA here is from genome assembly GCA_006410875.1 of Neotragus pygmaeus. Classification (NCBI taxonomy): domain Eukaryota; kingdom Metazoa; phylum Chordata; class Mammalia; order Artiodactyla; family Bovidae; genus Neotragus; species Neotragus pygmaeus. Next base: position 9,492 of record SJYV01042241.1, on the reverse strand, counting down.
GATCGGGCAGAATATTAGAGAAATACCATAGGGGAAAATTTTTGTTTAAGTCCTGGCACCTGAAATTTAGTTAACACCAATGAAAAAGATTAAACATGTAGCAATTAACTCGCTTCCAATGTTAAGTAAAGAATGTGCAGGGACTTCCCTGGTGGTCCAGTGGTTAAGAATCCACCTTCCAGCATAGGGGTCACGGGTTCAATCCCTGGTCGGGAAACTAAGATTGCACATGCCACCGAGCAACTAAGCTTGCATGCCACAACTAGAGAATTTTTGAGAGTTTGTTTTGTGACCAGGAGAGCTCTTACTTGTACGAAACAGTTTTAAAAATACAGAATAAAATAGTTTTATTTCTACTATTATTCACAACATCTGGTCCAAACACTACATATTTTTAAAATACTTAAGTTGAAAGAAGGCATATTAGAAAAACCAATGAAAGATCCTGCATGACGAAGACCTGACACATACAAAAAATTATTAAAAAGTATTTTAAGAAATATTAATTATCTAGTGACAAACTTTACCCACACCTATTTATAATCTTGATTTGTCACGCTTACTGTGATTATTTTTATCTTCCATGGTAGAACCAGATTGTTATTACATGATATATTTACTGTAGTTCCTCTCTACATTTTAAAAAACCTGGAATTCCAAACACATCTGTTCCTAAAGGTTTTGGACAATGGATGTCAGACTTAATTTGGGTAAATCAGTTGCTCAATAAGACAAGATAGGGGAAAAAAGTACAAGGATTGGAAAGGAAGAAATATGTCATTCACAGAACATATGATTAACTGTGTAGCACAGACAAAAGAATCCAGTGATGACTTTTAAGAACTAAGAGTTTAATACAGTTGCTGGATATAAAATCAACGCATAGGACGCAACCGCTTTTCATTACAAGAGAAACAAACCGAACATGAAGTTTTAGCAACAACATCATTCACAGTAGCATGAAAAATTGCAACTGGGTAGAAATGAACTTAATAAAAAATCTGTGAGACCGTCAGGGAGAAAACAATAAAATCTTCTTGAGACATTAAAGAAACCCAGAAGAAATGAAGAGATACAAGGCTCTATAATGTAAATATATCAAATCATTCCCAAATTATCTATAGATCTAATGCAGTTTCAATTAAAATCCCAACAAGTTTCCGGAGAACGTAATTCAAAGACTAAAAGGAGCTGCAAAAGTCAGTCAACAGACAAAACACTCTTGAAAAGCAAGGTGGGGGTACTGGCCACACCCAACACAGACTTGCTGTGAAGTTAATTAAAAGGCTGTGTGGTATTGGCCAGGGACAGAAAAACAGGAGAATGCAAAGAAGAGAAGGCCAGGAACAGGCCCAAGCCAAAAAAGACTTTGTCTAGAAAACAGGTACAGAAAAGTCAGAGAAGCTAACGGCAGGACCCGGAAGCTGGAATGAATTGGTTTGAACTCTAGCTCTTTGGGGCTTCCCTGGGGAACTCAGATGGTAAAGAATCTGCCTGTAGTGCAGGAGACTGGGGTTCAGTCCTTGGGTTGGGAAGATCCCCTGGAGAAGGGAATGGCAACCCACTCCACTATTCTTGCCTGGGGAATCCCATGGACAGAGGAGCCTGGCGGGCTACACAGTTCATGGGGGTCACAGGGAGTTGAACACGACTGAGTAACTAACACTTCCCTTTAGCTCTGTGATAGACCAGCTATGTCACATGGAGCAAGTTACTTAAACTCTCTGCATTTGTTTCTTGTCTAAAAACTGGGAATAATAGCAGGGTCTGATTGTAGGAATTTGTCTAAGGATTTGTATAAGCTATCTCACACTGAGAACATCGCTTCGTACACGGTCAGTCCTTAGTGAGTGTTAACACCAGCATCATGACCACCATCATAGCATCATGATCAAGGGTCAATGGGGAAGAAATAAGCTGTTCAATAAAAGGTGCTGGGATAACTGTATATCTGTTGGGAAAACGAAATCAAAACTCTCTTTTACAACATATACACAAAATAATTCCAGGTAGATTAAGGACCTAAATGGAAACGAGCAAGACAGTTAACACTTTTAGAAGACAATATACAAGAATGATTTTCCACCTTGAGGTAGGAAAGGATTTTTAAAGAAGATACAAAAATGCATGTACCATAAAGAAAAATAAATCGATAAACTTGTCTGTGTAAAAACTAAAAACTTCTGTTCATGAAAAGATACCATGAGGAAAATGAAATGATACATGACAAGCTGGGAGAAGATATTTGTAATACATGATCAACAAAGGATTAGTAAGTATCTACAATATATTAATAGAAGGAATCGACAAATCAATTTTATTTTTTTAACTGAGGTATAACCGACATATAACATTATACTAGTTTCAGGTGTACAAAATAATTATTTGATGTTTATATATATCCTGAAATGATTGCAACAGTAAGTCAACATCTGTCACCATACACAGTTACAAAACTTGTTTTTTCTTTGAGATGAGAATTAAATTGCTGAAAAAGAGGAAAGAAACTCAGTAGGAAAGAAGGGAAATCATAATAACTTAAAGAATGAATATCAAGTCACGGAACTGACAAAATTAAACTACTGTTTACTGGTATATTCATAAGTGATGAAAAACTACAAAGAAAAACTGAAGTGTTTTTAATACAAAATTTTGAATAATGCTCAATCAGGGCAGTACAACAGGAAGGGGAGATGTGATCGGGCTCATAGGGGACTTCTGGATGGAATAAAGTTCTATTTCTTTCCCTGGATGAAATGCTTATGGATGTGCATTTCACTATTTCTGCACACACCATTCTATCCATACACAGCTTCATACATTGATTTATATCATACTGCTCATTGCTCATGCATGCTCAGTCATGTCGGACTCTTTTCAACCCTATGGACTGTAGACCGCCAGGCTCCTCTGCCCATGGGATTTCCCAGGCAGGAATTCTGGAGTGGGTTGCCATGCCCTCCTCCAGGGAGTCTTCCTGACCCAGGGATGAAATGGATCTCCTGTGTCTCCTGGCAGGTGGACTCTACCACTGAGCCACCTGACTCAGTTATACTATACTAATTATACCATAAATAATATTTAATTGTTAGTTTACAGTTTGATTAATGAGGAAACCTCCAATACAAGAGGAACTTAAGACCACTGAAACCTCTGCCAATGGGAAATCAAAAATGAAGATACATTTATGAAAGAAAAAAAAATGAAGTCGATAGAAAAATCCATTTCATTAACTACTGAACAATTACTTTTTCCTTGATTAACGTGCTTCTTAGTTTGTTCCCATAAAAAATATAAAATGTTCTTCAGAAGATGGGCATCATTTAATACCCAAGTATGGACTGATTGTTGATTGCAAAAAATGCTTCACACTTACAAGCAAAAAAACTTTAAAAATCCAAGACTATTATTGTCTAAGAGCCAAAAATATTTCTCACATACTATTACAGGAATATAATAGATAATTCCTCTCAAATAAAATGCTGATGAAGGTTAAGACAACACATTATATTACAGAGTAAGCAACATATGCTATGTCTTCTCTATACCAAAATCACATTCACCCATTCATTCATTCATCCAGTGATATTTATTGAGCACCAACTATGTGTCAGACACTGTAGGGCATAGCAGCAAAGAGAAAACATAAATTTTCTATTCTTATGGAGCTTATATACTAGTAGATCTTTACTGTATTAAACTATAAAAAAAAAAAACTCACAAAGATCAATCCAAAATTAATTTAGCTTACATTCCCATGAGAAGAACTACTAGGCCTCCAGATAACATCATTTTAAAACCCACTGATACCTATTAGCAGAAGTGACAGTCAAAATATTTAACAACCAAATATCAACAGACTCCCCATCCAATCAGAACAGAGGCCAGCTCTGCTGGGGCACCCTGGTTGAAAATCAGCCTTGTCTGCTGCCCGGATCTCTTCCAGAAAAGGTGGACCAGTTACAGTTACATCCCACCAACAGAGAGTAAGGGTCCCTATCTTACTAAACGTTGACCGGAATTCGGTATTACCATTTATAAAGCAAAAAACAAATGGCGCTGGGAAAACTGGACAGCTACGTGCAAAAGAATGAAATTAGAACACTACCTAACGCCATACACAAAGATAAATTCAAAATGGACTAAAGACCTAAATGTAAGAACAGAAACTATAAAACTCTTAGAGGAAAACATAGGCAGAATACTCGATGACATAAATCAAAGCAAGATCTTCTATGACCCATGTCCTAGAGTAACGGAAATAAAAATAAGCGAGTGGGACCTAATTAAACTTAAAGCTTTTACACAGCAAAGGAAACTACAAACAAGGTGAAAAGACAATCCTCAGAATGGGAGAAAATAATAGCAAAGGAAACAATGGACAAAGAGTTAATTTCCAAAATATACAAGCAGCTCATACAACTCAATACCAGAAAAGCAAACAACCCAAACAAAAAGTGGGAAAGGGACCCGAGGAGACATTTCTCCAAAGAAGACATACAGACGGCTAACATGCACATGAAGAGATGCTCGGCATCACTCCTTATCAGAGACATGCAAATCAAACCTCCAGCAAGATACCACCTCACACTGGTCACAATGGCCACCATCAGAAGACTGCCGACAATGAACGCTGGATGGGGTGTGGAGAAAAGGGAACACCCTTGCACTGCTGGTGGGAATATAAACTGATAGAGCCACTGTGGAAGACGGTATGGAGATTCCTTAAAAAGCTAGGAATAAAACCACCATTTAACCCAGCAATCCCGCTCCTAGGCATATTCCCTGAGGAAACCAAAGCCGAAAAAGACACATGTGCCCTAATGTTCATTGCAGCACTATTTGCAATAGCTAGAACATGGAAGCAACCTAGATGTCCATCGACAGATGAACAGATAAAGAAGCTGTGGTACCCATGTACAACGGAATGCTACTCAGCCATAAGAAGGAACGCATTTTAATCAGTTCTAACGAGGTGGATGAACCTAGCACCTATTGTACAGAGTGAAGTAAGTCAGAAATAGAAATATCGTATACTGACACACACATATGGAATCTGAAGAGATGGCTCTGATGAATTTATTTTCAGGGCAGCAATGGAGAAACAGACACAGAGAACAGACCCGTGGACATGGGGGAGGGGAGGAAGGAGAAGGGGAGATGGATGCAGAGAGTAACGTAGAAATGTACACCACATGTAAAACAGATAGCCAACGGGAATTTGCTGTATGACTCAGGGAACTCACACAGGGTTTCTGTGACAGGCTGAAGGCTGGGATGGGGAGGGAGGATGGAGGGAGGGAAGTCCAGGAGGGAGGAGACACGGGTGTACCTATGGCTGATCCGTGTTGATGTATTACAGAAAAATCACAAAATTCTCTAAAGCAATTATACTTCAACTAAATTTTTTTAAATGAACAAAAAAATTTCATTTTGCCAGTTTGTTAAACAAATTGCTTTATTATGCGTTTCTTTGACGACTGATGAATTTAAGATTTTTACACAGGTTCATTAGCATTTAGAATTTCCTCTCATGACTATTCTCTTAACCTCTATTTACTTATCTATTAGAAATTTTGAATTTATCTTATTGCTTTGCATAAGCTCACCATTTCTTAAAAGTTTAAGCGTCATGTTTGGTATAAATGTCTTTCGTAGTTTGCTGGCTTTAACATTGGATGTGTATTTTTCATGCAGAGAAATGTAACATATGGTTATGGTTACCTCAGGGGATTAGAGAACTCTGAGGGTCCCCCCACTATTTTATATTTTTCTGTGCATTCCAAGTTTTCTTCAATGAGTATTTTTCCTGATTATCAATATGCTGCTGCTGCTAAGTCGCGTCAGTCGTGTCTGACTCTCTGCAACCCAAAAGACTGCAGCCTACCAGGCCCCTCTGTCCATGGGATTTTCCAGGCAAGAGTACTGGAGTGGGTCGCCACTGCCTTCTCTGATTATCAATATAGTTTGATGTTAATTTAAATTAGCTATTATTTTTAAAGATTCCTAAGGAGAGGCTTACCTAGTGGTCCGGTAGTTAAGAATCCACCTTTCAATGCAGGGGACACAGGTTTGATACCTTGTCGGGGAACTAAGACTCCACATGCTGCAGGGCGACTAAGCCTGAACCACAGTTACTGAGGCTGTGTGCTGCAACTAAGACCCAGTGCAGCCTACAATACATATATATATATATATATATTTTTTTTTTTAAAGACACCTAAGGAAATAGCTTAAGTAAATATCTAGTATACTGGAAGTAACTCCATTTCCTTCCAGACTGTGTGCGTGTTAGTCACTCAGTCATGTCCGACTCTGCGACCCCATCAACGGTAGCCCGCCAGGCTCCTCTGTCCATGGGCTTTTCCAGGCAAGAATACTGGAGTGGGTTGCCATTTCCTTAATTCATGATAAAAATAGCATAAATGCTGCCATTTTGTTCAAGTGTGGTGCTTCTACTAAAAGGGAAAACATCTCCACGGACTTATGTACATTAAACAGTAATCCATGGTTCACTTTCAAATGTCTTTCCGTCTAAATCTCTAAACGCGGGCTGCGAAGTGCAGACGGCTTCATAGTAATCCATTTACCAAAGATGCGCCGGGCACTCTCACCTGTAATCCCAACACTAGCTACCTCTTCCACGGAGCACGAGCTCATCTGAGCCTGACTCACCACGTCTTGCACCATGGAACAAGACTAAAAGGGCATGTGCCACCAGGGGGGCCACTGTTAAATGTTTGCGGAATGAATGAATCAGTGGAAACTTCTTCAGCTACAATTGTAACTCTTTTTTTTTTTTTTGCCGTTTAATTCCTTCAAGCCCATGATCAGAATGAGTTTAGCTCACATACCTTGTTTTCATCCTGGATTTCAGGATAATGTGTGCCAGCCTTTCTGCCAAGAGCTAGGGCTGCAGCTGTGAGCAGAAAAGTACCCTGCTCTCACGGAGGCATTAAACATGTTACTTTTGGAGAACCTACAATAACATGAGATTTTACACATAGGAGGTTGCTTTTTCTTTTTGGCCTTGTTTTCTACAACTTCCAATCACAATAACTAGGAGAACTTAAGTCCCTGAAACTGAAAGTCACTCAGCTCATGGAATTCTCTAGGCCAGAATACTGGAATGGGTAGCCTTTCCTTTCTCCAGGGGATCTTCCCAACCCAGGGATCGAACCCAGGTCTCCCGCATTGCGGGCAGATCCCACAAGGGAAGCGCAAGAATACTGGAGTGGGTAGCCTATCCCTTCTGCCGCAGATCGTCTCAACCCAGGAATCGAACCAGGGTTTTCATGCCCTTAAGTCTCTGAGCTCAGGTGCAAAAAAACCCTTAAAATTCTACTACATGGCTGCTTTCCCCAAGCTGTTACCAAGGAACGTGAGGCAGCCAAATGTTTACAAATGTTTAGATATCTATAATCCTGGCACAAGTGTTTTCTTTTCATTAATTATACATGAGTAGTCAGTTTTCTGGAGAAGGCAATGGCACCCCACTCCAGTCCTCTCGCCTGGAGAATCCCATGGATGGAGGAGCCTGGTGGGCTGCAGTCCATGGGGTCTCGAAGAGTCGGACACGACTGAGTGACTTCACTTTCACTTTTCACCTTCATGCATTGGAGAAGGAAATGGCAACCCACTCCAGTATTCTTGCCTGGAGAATCCCAGGGACGGGGGAGTCTGGTGGGCTGCTGTCTATGGGGTCGCACAGAATCGGACACGACTGAAGCCACTTAGCAGCAGCAGCAGCAGTCAGTTTTCTTGGCTACCCACCTGCCAATGCAGTAGACGTAAGAGATGCAGGTTTGATCTCTGCATCGGGAAGATCCTCTGGGGAAGGAAATGGAAACTCACTTAATATTCTTTCCTGGAGAATCCCCATAGATAGAGGAGCCCGGCAGGCTACAGCCCATAGGGTCACAAAGAGTCGGATACGACTGAGTGACGTGGCACGCAGCACAGTCAGTTTTCTTAACAAGTAAAAGCTATTCAAGTTTGTAAAATAAACACAAACAGATAGCTCAAAGAAAACCCATCGTGTCTGGCTCTATTTTTGAGAGGTTATAAAGTGTTTCTAGCTGCATCTTATTCCATTCTTTTGAGCTATTTCTATGTCACACTTTAAAAATGAACTAAAACGAGTAAACTAAAAACATACAGCGTTGCTACAGACTCCGTGTTTTATTGCAGGGCAGTGGGAGGGAGGTTTGTGGACGCTCCAGCACGAGGCACCACAGTTGGACTCTGTCTCAGCGCCCCACCAAGCTAACAGTGTGAAGTCACATAACTTCTCTAAGTGCAAATACTACTCTTAAAGCCATTGAACTGTACACTTAAAAGTGGTTACAACAGCACATTTTATATTATGTATCAGTTCAGTTCAGTTGCTCAGTCCTGTCAGACTCTGTAACCCCATGGACTGCAGCATGCCAGGCTTCCCTGTCCATCACCAACTCCCAGAGTTTACTTAAACTCTTGATAACTAAAAGCTATTCAAGTTTAAAAAATCAACACAAACAGATAGTTCAGAGAAGTATTATGTATATTTTACAATAAAAAAAATTTATGCGGACTTGCCTGATGGTCCAGTGGTAAAGAACCCCCCTTCCAACGCAGGGGACATAGGTTTGATCCCTGGTCTGGGAAGATTCAACTAAGCCTGTGAGCCACAGCTACTAGGGCCCTACAGGCACAGCTAGCGAAGCCCGCCCGCCTAGAGCCTGTTTTCCGCAACAAGAGAAGCCAACCACAGTGAAAACCCAGGTACGGCAACAAAGACCCAGTGCAACCATAAATAAGTAAATAAAACCTCTGTTTATTCTAAGTGAAGGAAACAAAGTCCAACAACACAAGAAGAGGTCATAATAAGAGTTGGTACTATAAACAACAATTGAAATAAAAGTCAAGTTTAAGTTTTGCTTTAAGAAAGATTAAAACCTAAAAGCTATTAACCTTGTTGTTCTCATCTGAGTGACCCAAAGCACCTCCAACATAGAATTTGCCTTGCAGAGTTACTTGTCTTTTTACTTATTACAAATAAATGAACAGCAATCCTGCCCAACAGAGTGAGCCAACCATACCGTGGTTATTGTCATACAACACCATTATATATTTGAATATTTTAACATTCTTGAAACGAGAGCCTCACTCTTGGTGTAGCACCAAATTTTAGGGGTTGTACCAAATATGACTTTGTTAGTTTGGTAAAGAATTTGCCTCCAATGCAGGTGACCCTGGTTTGATTCCTGGGTCGGGAAGATCCCCTGGAAGGGATAAGCTACCCATTTCAGTATTCTTGGGCTTCCCTGGTGGCTCAACTGTAGAGAATCTGCCTGTAATGTGGGAGACCTGGGTTCAATCCCTAGCTTGGGAAGATCCTCTGGAGAAGGGAAAGGCTACCCACTCCAGTATTCTGGCCTGGAGAACTCCATGGACTGCATAGTTCATGGGTTGCAAAGAGTTGGCCAAGACAGAGTGGCTTTTTTTTTTTTT
>SJYV01042239.1:0-14688 GCA_006410875.1 Neotragus pygmaeus | reverse complement strand
GATACTGTTTTGTGGTATTTGACTCCAGGGCAGATGGTAGTAGTAGGGTGTGTGTGTGTGTGTGTGTGTTAAGGAACTACAAGAGCTTTAATTTGTACCAGCTATAGGATTTCTTTTAGGCTAAGAATGTAGTCACAGGCTATATTTCTCTGACTGGAATATAATATTATTCAGTATTAATCTGAATTAGAATTAGATAGTTCTGCTGTCTTTTTGCATAGGGTGATCATGTGTCCTGGATTGCCCAGGACAGTATTTGTTTATACCTCTGTCCCAAGATATTTATTAATACTGCCCTTTTTTGCTCTTAGGAGTGTCCTGGTTCGGATGATAAATTACATCCTCATATTACTTTTAATTCTGAGAGTTGACTCCTTAGCAGGAGCTTATCCTAAAAAGTGAACTTATTTTGTACTGTTTTGTAATGGTTTGATTCTGGTTTCTTTGAAAGGAAAAGGAGAGTCAGTTTTACTGTTGGTCAGTGGTACCTAGGAAATACAAACAAAAGTTTTTCACCTATTAAAAATTTTTTTTTGAATAGAATTATTCTCAGATGTGGAACTTTCCCTAGAAACTACTTTGTCTGTTGACGGTTTAAAAGAGTAGGATGTTGCTTTGGGGGGGCATGTTTTACTACCTGTATTTTACTACCTGGGAGTGATTTCCACCCCCAGTTCATCCAGTGTTCCTCACATCTGGGCCCCTTGGTAAAAGAGATGGTAAATTAATAGCAGTTAATGTAAATTTAAGGGGTGGGTTGTGGGAAGGCAAGCAATAGAAGAGTCGTTTTATAGGATGTAATGTGTAAGCATCATAAAGGGTCTCTGGTCATTTTTAAAAATAGTTTTAAATACTGTTGGTAATAAGCTGTGTTAAGGACATTGTCCTTAAACTTAGGTTGGTGTAGTGTCCCTCCCCACTTAAAATAAGGTTTAATGCCCTTTACTTTCTCTGTTTAGCCGTACCCCTGGTAATTGCCAGAACTCTGCTAATGAAGTGGATCTTCTGGGTCCAAACCAGAATGGTTCTGAGGGTTTAGCCCAGCTGACCAGCACCAATGGTGCCAAGCCTGTGGAGGATTTCTCCAACATGGAGTCCCAGAGTGTCCCCTTGGACCCCATGGAACATGTGGGCATGGAGCCTCTTCAGTTTGATTATTCAGGCACGCAGGTACCTGTGGACTCAGCAGCAGCAACTGTGGGACTTTTTGACTACAATTCTCAACAACAGGTACTGTGTGTGTCTCTGTCACTCTCTATGCTCTCCCTCCAGGCAGCAACATTATTCAAGTAACTGAAAATGGGGGGATGGGAGGAGGGTGGCAATATTTTAGGCTTTTGATGGCCAGTCCTTATTTACCCAACAGTGATGTGGATTATAAAGCCTTTGCCTCTTCCCCTCCAGCATGATTCCCATGCTGAGGTCTGTTCGCAGGAGACCACCCTGCTCTGTGTAAGTCCTTTGGCTCCTCTCTCTTATCAGGGCCTGGGGAGGGGTGTGGTGGTGTTACCTCCTGTAACACGATCCTCTTGAATGTTAATCTCGCTGAAGATTAATGTGATTATAATGCTGTTGGTTTTTGTTTTTAAAGTCCAGTGCCAAATGTCTTATTAGTCTTGTCTTTTAACTAAGTGAGTTACTACAGAAAACAGACATATGTCATACCTTTCAAAAGAGTTAGAATGTGATTAGGGGAAAAACACAAATCACTCAAAATAAAATCTGCAGTGAAATTATTTGGCTCTTCTTTTATTTGTAAGTCCTTGGAGTATATTTTATGTTTGCCTCTGGTTTTGAAGGCAGTATATGACTCTCTCTAGAGTTTATAGATTCTTCTTTTTAATTTTTTTTCTTTTTTTTTTTNACAATAGAAGAGAAGACTACACATGGACATCACCAGATGGTCAACACCGAAATCAGATTGATTATATTCTTAGCAGCTGAAGGTGGAGAAACTCTAACCGTCAGCAAAAACAAGAGCAGGAGTTGACTGTGGCTCAGATCATAAACCCCTTATTGCCAAATTCAGACTGAAATTGAAGAAAGTGGGGAAAACCACTAGACCATTCCGGTATGACCTAACTCAAATCCCTCACTATTATACAGTGGAAGTGACAAATAGATTTAAGGAATTGGATCTGATAGACAGAGTGCCTGATGAACTATGGACTAAGGTGGTTCATGACATTGTACAGGCGGCAGTGATCAAGACAATCCCCATGAAAGAGAAATGCAAAATGGTTGTCTGAGGAGGGCTACAAATAGCTGAGAAAAGAGAGAAGCGAAAGGCAAAGGAGAAAAGGAAGGATATATCCATCTGAATGCAGAGTCTTAAAGAACAGCAAGGAGAGATAAGAAAGCCTTCCTCAGTAATAAGTGCAAAGAAATAGAGGAAAAGAAGTAAATGGTGGAAGAGTAGACACCCTTTCAAGAAAATTACAAGTACCAAGGGAATTTTTCATACAACGATGGGCACAACAAAGGACAGAAATTGTATGGACCTAATAGAAACAGAAGATATTAAAGAGGTGGCAAGAATACATAGAAGAACTGCACAAAAAAAGTCTTCATGACCCAGATAATCACGACGATGTGATCACTCACCTAGAGCCAGACATCCTGGAATGGGAAGTCAAGTGGGCCTTAGGAAGCATCACTATGAACAAAGCTAGTGGAGGCGATGGAATTCCAGTTGAGCTATTTCAAGTCTTAAACAATGATGCTGTGGAAGTGCTGCACTCAATATGCCAGCGAAGTTGGAAAACTCAGCAGTGGCCACAGGGCTGGAAAAGGTCAGCTTTCATCCCAGTCCCAAAGAAAGGCAATGCCAAAGAATGCTCAAACTACGGCACAATTGCACTCTTCTCACACACTAGTAATGTAATGCTCAAAATTCTCCAAGCCAGGCTTCAGCAATATATGAACTGTGAACTTCCGGATGTTCAAGCTGTATTTGGAAAAGGCAGAGGAACCAGAGATCAAGTTGCCAACATTTGTTGGATCAACGAAAAAGGAAGAAAATTCCAGAAAAACATCTACTTTTGCTTTATTGACTATGGGAAAGGCTTTCACTGTGTGGGTCACAACAAACTCCAGAAAATGCTTAAAGAGATGGGAAGAGCAGACCACCTGACCTGCCTCTTGAGAAATCTGTCTGCAGAACAGCAGGCAACAGTTAGAACTGGACATGGAATAACAGACTGTTCCAAATCGGGAAAGGAGTACATCAAGGCTGCATATTGTACCCTGCTTTTTTAACTTATATTCCGAGTATATCATTAGAAATGCTGGAGTGAATGAAGCACAAGTTGTAATCAAGATTGTTGGGGCAAATATCAATAACCTCAGATATGAAGGTGCATATGGCATCTGGTATATGACATAAAGTGAAGAACTAAAGAGCCTCTTGATGAAAGTGAAAGAGGAGAGTGATAAAGTTGGCTTAAAACTCAGCATTCAGAAAACTAAGATCATGGCATCTGGTCCCATCACTTCATGGCAAACAGATGGGGAAACAGTAGAAAGAGTGGCAGACTTTATTTTGGAGGGGGCTCCAAAATCACTGGATGTGGAGACTGCAGCCATGAAATTAAAAGACGCTTACTCCTTGGCAGGAAAGTCATGACCAGCCTAGACAGCATATTTAAAAGCAGAGACATTACTTTGCTGATAAAAGTCTGTCTAGTCAAAGCCATGTTTTTTCCAATAGTCATGTATGGATGTCAGAGTTGGACCATAAAGAAAGCTGACTGCTGAAGAATTGATGCTTTTGTATTGTGGTGTTGGAGAAGACTCTTGAGAGTCCTTGGACTGCAAGGAGACCCGACAAGTCCATCCTAAAGGAGATCAGTCCTCAATATTCATTGAAAGCACTGAGTCTGAAGGTGAAGCTCCAATACTTTGACCATCTGATGCAAGGAACCGACTAATTGGAGAATCCTCTGATGCTGGGGAAAATTGAAGGCAGGAGGAGAAGGAGACGACAGAGGATGAGATAGTTGGATGGCATCACTGACTCAATGGACATGAGTTTGAGTAAACTCTGGGAGTTGGTGATGGACAGGGAGGCCTGGCGTGCTGCAGTCCATGGGATCTCAAAGAATTGGACATGACAGAGTGACTGAACTGAACTGAATCATGTGTAACCTGCAGACCAGGTGTACACGTGACAACCTGGAGGTGAAACAGGTGTCTGAAACTGGAGGGGCAGTCTGGAAGGACTGAAGTCTNCATGGGATCTCAAAGAATTGGACATGACAGAGTGACTGAACTGAACTGAATCATGTGTAACCTGCAGACCAGGTGTACACGTGACAACCTGGAGGTGAAACAGGTGTCTGAAACTGGAGGGGCAGTCTGGAAGGACTGAAGTCTTGTAGGATGTGATGCAATTCACAGGTAGACAGTGTCAACACTGAGTTGTATTGAGTTGAGTTGAATTCTGAGATGCACTCCTGGTGCCTCAGAATTGCTTATGCGTGATGTAGTCGAACTGACAGACACGTTGGAATTGGGCTCAGAATCATCTACATTCATTTCCTTGTACTAAATCTGGAAACCCAGTGTCGATTAACCTACAGCACTTCGTGTGGCCCCTCCCAACACTCAGCCTTATAACTGTCTCTAAACCCTTCAATTGCCACATGTGGGGATTGGCCACCACTAGTCATGGCTCCTCTAGAACATGCATCCACGCAGTGGAAGTGTTGGGTCCTCAAGTAAGAACATGCTCAGCTTGCCGTATGAAGCTGTTTTCCTCTCAAATGTGTGGGCCAACTTACATTTCAAAAACCACTGCTCCACACTTTCCCAGCAGTTGGTGTTTTGAGAGACTTTAATAGCTGGCTTCTTGGAGCACATATAGTCATACCCTATTAGTGTCTTAACGTGCAGGTTCTTGACTGCAGTGATGCGAGGCAGCTTTCCATTCCTTGACGGTCTCCTTGTACATTGTCCTTGATGAAAGTCCTGCTCACTGGGGCCCATTTCTGTATATGTCTTTGACCTTAGGCATCTTACAAACTCATATTTTGGCTACTGTTACTTTGATGGTTATCTGTGTCATCAGCATCTTCTCCCACCTGATGGCTTTCAATTCCACACTCCCAGGGATGACTGTTATGAAGAGTTCTTCATTTTAATACAGCTCGAGATTTCAGCGTCTGTCTTAGAGATGGGGTTCTTTCTGTGTTGTTCAGGAATCCTGCCCCACCTCAGTTCATGGAGACACCTGCTGCAGGATCTTGCAGCAGCTCTACTGTGTGTCTCTCTAAATAGGACTTCAGCCCATCCGCACTTGATTTTGGTTCCCATATGAGCTAGGGGTGCAGTTTCATTTGACTGGGTTCAGATCCCTTGTTGAGCACAGAGTGATTGAAATGCCTATCTCTTTGTCACTTCTTTCTATCACCTTTTCTATTATACATGACACTTCCTGTGGTTGGGGTTTACTTCTAGGTTCCGTGTTCTGTTCCACTGGTCTACTGGACCATCCCTCTTTCAGTCCAAAAGTTTTGTTGTACTATGCCGTAATATACCCTGGAGAAGAGAACGGCAACCCCATCCAGTACTCTTGCCTGGACAATCTCATGGACCGAGGAGTCTTGTGGGCTGCAGTCCACGGGGTGGCAAAGAGTCAGACATGACTGAGCAACTAAGCAAGCAGGCAGGCTGTAATGTATCTTCACAACTTGCAGAGCCAGGCCTCCACACTGTTCTTTTCAAGGTACCCTTGCCACCCTTGAAAGATCTGCTTCCTTATAAATTTTACAGTGGAATTATTGAGTTCCACAGATGTCCACTTGGGATGTGGTGACATACGTTTTGATTCTGCACATTATTCTGAGTAGAATAGATATTTATATTCTTTTTTCAAACCCTGAATGTGGTGTATTTTCCCATTTATTTATATCTTTAATGTCCTTCAAGACAGATTTATAATTTTCTCCATTGAGGTTTTGTATATCTTTTTGTTGTATACCATTCTAAATGTTAGATTGCAGGTATATCCTAATTTTTGATGCAACTGTCAATGGCTCTCATACTGTTTTATATTACTGTGATAGGAGAAAGCAATTGATCTTTTTGGCCAAGTTGCAAGGCATGTGGGACCTTGGTTCCCTTACCAGGGATCAAATTCCCATCCCTTGACTCAGAAAGCAAATGCTTGATCACTGGACCACAGGGACGTCTGCAACGGATTTTTAAAATTGGAATTTGTCTCAAGTCATTGTGCTCTCTTGTTAAACCTCTAAATGTGTCTGTATAAACTTTTGGATTTTTCTACATGCAGAACTTTTATGAACATAAATCTTTGTTTTTTCTTTTCAATTGTTATGCCTTTTACCAATATTTATTGACTTGCTAGGGTGGAACCTATGCTACTCCATTAAGTAAGATGTTTTCTAAAGACACCTTTCATCTTTTTAGGGAATTTCTCTTTTATTTCCAATGCACTGTGAAGTTTATCACAAAAGCATTTGCAATCAACCCGTGTTCATTGTTTTCATCTCTGGAGATTTAATCAGTAAATCAGGGACAGTAGCCACACTAGAAGCCACACCACGTATTGTATATTTCCACAGAGGAAATGTAACACAAGTAATTGATTATGCAGGTGTTGCAAGGCCAGTGGAGCCTGTCAAGCAGGGAACACTCTCATAGTTTTGGACCACTCTAATCTAAGTCCCCAACTTGACGTTTTTTCAAATCTTTTACATACATAGACATTATATTCTCTCTGAGATACAGGTATAACATTGTGTCAGTTTCAGGTGTACAATATAATGATTTAATATATGTACATATTACAAAACGATCACCAAATGTGCCTAATTAACACTTACATCTATAAGGCTAAAAATAGACCTTTTTTTGTGATGAGAAATTTTAAGATCTAATCTTTTGGCAACTTTCAAATATACAGTACAGTATTATTAACTGTATTAGTGTCCTTAGCATTTTAAATATAGTCACCATGATGTACGTTACATGTCCATGACTTATTAGTTTTATTCCTGGAAATGTGTACCTTCTGACCACTTTTGCCAATTTTGGCATAGACGCCACCCTTTACCTCTGAGCACCACCAGTTATTTCTCTTTATCTATGACTTTATGTTGTTGGGTTTTCTTTTCAGTTTCACCTACCTGTGAGATCATACAGTATTTTTCTTCCTCTGTCTAACATATTTCATTACCCTAATGCCCTCGTGTACCATCCATGTATTGTAAAGGCAGGATTGCCTTCTCTTCTACAGCTGAAGAATGATCACGAATATGCACACACTGCAGTTTCTTCATTCATTCTCTCATCATTGGATATGAAAGTTGTTTCCACATCTTTAATAATGTACATAGCACTTCCATGAACATGGGGTGCATATATCTTCTGAAACTGCCATTTTCATTTTCTCCAAAGGCCCCAAAGTGAAAGTGCTTGAGGTTCTGTTTTTAGTTTTGAGGAACCTGCAGAGTGTCCCCACAGTGGCCGCACCAAGTCACNTCTTTAATAATGTACATAGCACTTCCATGAACATGGGGTGCATATATCTTCTGAAACTGCCATTTTCATTTTCTCCAAAGGCCCCAAAGTGAAAGTGCTTGAGGTTCTGTTTTTAGTTTTGAGGAACCTGCAGAGTGTCCCCACAGTGGCCGCACCAAGTCACATTCCCACCAGCAGTATCCAAGGCTGCCCTTTGCCCCATGTGCTGACCAACACTGCTTGTTTCTTGTCCTTTGACCGTCCCAG
Source organism: Neotragus pygmaeus (assembly GCA_006410875.1). Taxonomy (NCBI): domain Eukaryota; kingdom Metazoa; phylum Chordata; class Mammalia; order Artiodactyla; family Bovidae; genus Neotragus; species Neotragus pygmaeus. The sequence continues at coordinate 6,939 of SJYV01042239.1, read as the reverse complement.
CTTGACCTTTGCTGGACACCAGCCGCTGTGAGGGTGTGCTGCACAGCCCTGCGGCTCCAGTGCCTGCTTGTCCAGCAATGTTCCGCAACAGGTGAGGAGTGAGGGTGAGAGCTCGTCCCCTCTTGTTCACCTGGACCCTGGGCAGGGCCAGTCCAGGGTTCTGCGGGGCCTAACATTGACTCAAGCGTTCGGATCCCTCCTTAGGCAAAAAAAAAAAAGGGGGGGTGTCACTTAATACAATACGGACATGGCTCCCAAATATAGAATGTGACCCCCAGGTCTCCGGTTCGGCCCTGAAGAGTTTTCAGGGACTGAGAACAAAGAGCAAATGAACAAAGAAGCTGCCATATCTCTTATCAGTCAGTAAATTCCGAGAACTCATGAATCTGTGGGCCAGGAACTGTGGATGGAGGCCAAATATATATTTCCTAAAAGTCTCAGTATCAAGGCACATCACATCTGAGTTTCTTTGGAAATCTATGTAATCAATCACAAAACAGAAAATGCTGAAAACCAAAAGATAAGACATATATTGCAGACTACTTTTCTTTCTTCCTTTTTTTTTTTTTTTACAACCATGACCTAGGGCTTGTAGGGTCTTAGTTCCCAGACCAGAGATTGAAGCTGGGCCAGAGGCAGTGAGAGTGCAGAGTGCTAAGCACTGGGCCACCATACCATTTTTCTCAGAAGTCAGACACACCTACCACACCTGCATAACACCTGTTCCCCATACTTTTGGCCTGATCTTCTTTGATTGCCTTGTTTTAGGAGAATAATCATGTATATTAATTGATATCAATATTCTAATAAAGTGTTAGTCAGCCATTTCTGACTCTTTGCGATCCCCTGGACTGTAGCCTGCAAGAGCCCTCTGTCCATGGAATTCTCCTAGCAAGGATACCGGAGTGGGTTGCCATTCCCTTCTCCAGGGGATCTTCCTGACCCAGGAATCAAACCCTGGTCTTCACACTGAGGGCAGATTCCTTACCATCTGAGCTAGCAGGGAAGCCCATTATTCAAGGAAATAAGATTAATTATATTATATCTAAAAGAGAGTGAAAGAAGATACAGTATTTCCACTGGCACGATTGATTGACGGACATTTCTTTTTGTGTCTGTAGTTTAAAAAACTAAAAAAATACATTAATATTTCTAACTATAAAAGAAAGTTTCTATCAGTCCCATAGCTTCTTCCTGAAAGTGTCTAAAATTTTTATGATCGTAGTCAAGCTTGTGTAACTGAAAGAATTTTTTCCCAAAAGGGCAGCAAGTTCACAGGTTTTTCCACACATGACTTAAGCCTTCATGTGGCTTTGAAAAGAAGGCCATCCAGAGTGAGGGGTCATGAACTGTGTTTCTGTGTGAGGTCTGGATTTTGGGGTCCCAGCTGAATGGGGCAAAGTTCTTCCTTTATCACCCCACTTTGCATGGGCCTGAGTCCAGATGGGCAGTTCCCACAGACCCTCAAATCCATGAAAGGGACAGCCGTGGGCCTTGTTCTGAAAACCTTTCTGGGCAAAAGAGCTTTTCATTCTCAGCTTTCCTTCCTGCGTTCCACCCTCCACCGTGTGTGAGTCTTCCTGCCCAAGTCTGAATGGTTTTGAAAACTCTTTCAATGTTCTTTTCCGGAAAGTCCAGTGTTTCTCCGTTGCAGGGTTGGTCCTACCCGATGACCAGGGCTGGAGCCCGTTTCTCTTTTCTGGTTGTGCCGGCTGCTGGGTGATCCCACCGTGGACCCGAGCATCACTGGACGGGTGGTCATGTCAGAGCCACGTGGGTGAAGCCTCTCGGCCTCTGGGGGCCTCAGGATCTCCCGCTGCAGCTTGGGGTGTGGGGTGGGAACTTTTGCCTTCTCAGGGCCGCCCCTCCTCCATGGCCTGGGGCATCCAAGTTCCCCTTCTGTGCTTGGCCAAGGCTCTGTCTCCGTCACCCTCTGGCTTCCTGTTGGGGCTTCCTCGTTCCCTCCCCACATTCGGGGCGCTTCCCTTCCCACCAGAGGGACCTGAACCGGCTCTGTGCTGGCGGATGCAGACATGGTGCCCCTGCTGCGGCTGCTCCCCCTGCTGCCCCTGCTGTGGGGGGGTGAGTGGGGGAGTTGTGGGGGACGGGGCTTACTNCCCCGCCCCTCTGGTGGAAAGACTGACAATGCCTATCGCTAAGGTGGTCGCAGCCAAAGCAGGGAGGGCAGTCCCGCACCTGGTTGGTCAGCCGGCCCAGGACCTAGTAGCTCCTTGTGACCCTCTCCAGGGAGGGGCTCTTAGGCCTGCCCAGTCAGGAGGGTGGAGGCAGGCAGGAAGAGCACAAAGGAGCGAACGGTTCTTGGAGTCTAAGAGCCCCCCCACACAGATGAACACGGACCAGAAACGGTCAGAGATCTAGACACATACCAAGGAGGAACGCGGAGAGAGACACACACAGGAGCAGAGAGTTTGTGAGAAACGCTCAGTGGGGCGGAGACCAGAGGCAGAGACCCACGCAAACGAGTGATCTGGAGGAAAACATACGGCAGGAACCTCAAGGGATCCACACACCCGCCTCGGACACACCCCCAAGCCCCGGAGAGCCACACTCCCACAGCGCATCTCCCCAGCAGGAGGCCACTCGTCCAGTGCGGGACAGTCGCGTGGAGCCCCAGGCGCCGGGCGGGCCGGGGACTCGCGCNAAACCAGTGGCCCCTGCCTTGGGAGCATGGAGTCTTAACCACTGTACCAGTAGAGAAGTCCCTACAGTGCAATTTATGATGTCTCAAAGCGAAGGGTTAGCAACATTAAGCAATACCTATACAACAGAGTTCAGTGCAGTTCTGGAATGACAAATTAGAGCCAAATTCATTTGTTTAGCAAGTATTTGTTTAGGACCTAATTTCTAGAGATAAAAGAGCTAGTAAGACGGACAGAATATTTTTCTTACAACACTAAGATTCTACTGGGAAAAACAGGCCTTAACCATTCCTAACTATTATAACATATGAACTAGTGGTAAATGCTGTGACAAAAAATAAGGCAAAGGAATACATAGCAGTTGCTACTTTACATAGTGTTCACCTTCTAGAAGATGAAGCATGAAGAAGGTGAGGGAGTGAGCCTTGTAAAAATCTGGAGGAAGAGGTTTTAGAGAGAGGATGTAGGGAGTGCCAAGTGAAGGCTCAGCACTGTCTGGAACTCAGTGAGGAAGGTGGGGGATGAAAGGAAATGAGCCAAGCTTAAACCAGGAGGTTGGGATCACATGGGAGCTTGTAGGCCAAGCTGAGGGCTTTGGATTTTATTCTAAATTATATGAAAAGTGAAAATGAAAATGTTAGTTGCACAGTCATGTCTGACTCTTTGCAACCCTGCAGCCCCATGAACAGTAGCCCGCCAGGCTCCTCTGTCCATGGCATTCTCTAGGCAGGAATACTGGAATGCTGCCATTTCCTTCTCCTGGGGATCTTCCCAACCCAGGAATCGAACCTGGGTCTCCTGCATTGCAGGCGGGTTCTTACTGTCTGAGCCACCAGGAAATCTCAAAATATATATCAGTTTAAGAAAATGCTCATGGTACATTAAAGAGAAAATAAGATCCAAACACAAGGTAAAATATATTTGGTATATGTCATGTACCAACGAAGTGTTAACAGTGGTTGTTTTTTGAATGTAGGGATCATACATAGGTGATTATAGAATTATAGTACTGAAGAGTTATTACTTACTGTAATTGACAAATTACTTGTTAAAACTCTAGAGCCTATTGTTAAAAGTAAAGTTTAGTTTTTCAGTTTGTAAAAATGGAATAAATTCTTCCTTACATAAAATTCACAGTAAAATCTTTGTGTAAGCTTTTTAAAATGATTATTCTCCTTTTATAAGTGAGGTAAATCATTTTTTAAGCTTTTGAAAAATGATTAGCTTTTTTTGAAGATGAGGAAACTGTGGCAAAGAGAAATTGAGCTTGTTAGAGCTGGGGCTGGTGTTGGCTCAGCTGGCTTCAGAGCCTGTGTTGGCAGCCACTGCCCTATGCAAACCAAGAACTGCTCTACTTTCAACTGTAAAAATTCCCGAAAATTATACACCACAGGGTAATGTAGCACTTTCTTGTGCTCTGCTGTAAGTATATCCCTCAGATGTTGTCTGTCTTATTTTGTCTTTATAATTGGAACTATCAAATTCTCCAACTATGAGAAATCAAACAAAGGAACTTTCAATTACAGACTCAAAAAAAAAAAAAGAATTTAGGAAAGAAGTAACAATTAATATATGAAAATTAAAGCTGAAGAAGCCACCCTGATGAAAGTTTAAGAGTGGCCTCACTGAGTTTCAGATAGCTACCATAGACATATTCTGAACTTTTCTATACATTTTATTTCTGATTTTTAAAACTTGGTGTGATATGTTTTAATTTATTGCAGTAAAAAACACATAGAATTTACCATCCTAACTATTTGTGAGTGAGTTCAGTAGTATTAAGTGCATTCTCACTGTTGTGTAACAACAGTTCTGGTCTCCAGAACTTTTTCATCCTGCAAACCTGGATCTCAATACCCATGAATCAACAATTTTGATTTTTTTAAATCTGTGAATGTTTGTATTGGAGGATTTATTTATTGTTTTCTTTCTTTGTTTATTCATTCTGCTATTCATTCATTATTCAACAAATGTTAGAGCTACTTACTAATGGTTACTAATACAATTAGCAACCAGGGCACCATATCAACTTAGTGGCTGAGAGTGAAAATGAGTTTGGAAAATGTGATCTGGTGGGACTGCTGTGAGATTACATTCACGGGTCAGTCGCTTACTCACAATTAGATGCCCCACCCTATAGCATGATAAAATGCACCCAAATTCCATAATAAATAGAATGTTTTGTCTATAAACCTATTCTTAAGTTAGACTGTGTTTGTTTGGGGTTTTATTGCCACTCCTTTTTGAAAGATCTGAACTAGTTTTCTATGCCCTTAATCAGTTCATTGGCCACAAGACCCACACCTTTATAGCTTGATTGATAAAATGATTTGAGTTGATATTGATGAAAGTTTTAGAGATTGAGTTTATAAGTTCATAAGTTCATTCACTCATTCATAAGTTCAATGTGCTTATGAGGAGGGTAAACTAGGACTACGTAAAATATGGGACTAGAGTGCCATGAGGGCTCACCTGAACACGGGGTCCCCCTGAGGTGACGGTGTGTAGCTTCCGCATATCTGATCTGATGGGTCCAGACAAACCCCATGGAGGCCCCGCAGCAACAGCTAGGTGGCAGCTGTGCCCAGAGGCAGGTGGCAGCCCCCTGGTTCCAGGGCGCCCATTCAGGTTAAAGCAGGGTACCAGCTGGCAGATGGCAAAGGGCAGTTTGTCACAGCGCAGTGAAGCAGACTGCAGTCCAGGGCATGGCTCCAGCACCCTTGGGGAACTAAAGAGCAAATGAACATGAGCAGAAACCATGTCATGGGGACTGGGCACCTGGGTGCATTCGGGGCCATTGTTCAGCCCACAAGCATGACCAGAGCACAAACTCTAGTCTCCACTGCTGCTAAAGAAGGTGTTGGAGTGCAATGTGGACTGGCTTCCATTGGCTTAAAGGCTGGCTGTCTGTTCTCCAGTTCAGATATCTGCTAGGGTAGCAGGCATGGAGTACTCATGGTCTGACAAACACTTGTAGCAGATCAGGGGCCGTGTCTTCTTTCAGAATCGTCACCTACTTGGAAGGACAGATGGACAAGCAGCATTCACACCACACCTGTGGAGCACTGGAGAAAGTTCTCAGACCCTCGGCTGGTAGGAAACATTCCCATACATTCTAGAGCAGCATGCAGAGGTCTGGCAGGGCTGGGTGTCAGAGTCTGGGAGAGAGATGGTTTTCTAAGAGCTGTGATTAAGGAAGTATCAGGCTTCTCCCTGGGTATGGTCTGGGACCAATAACAAGATGATGTGCCAGAACCTTAACTTCAGTCCTCTCTTGCCAGGTCACTGTTTAGTTGTCTGGTCAGGGAACTAGGATCCAAGTCTTGCAGTTGCAGCTTTATTGGTGGCAAGCAAAGAACTGGTGGGGCTGAGCACATCAGCATTCAGAATTGAGCAAGAACCAACAGCTCCTACCTTCTTTGCTTCCACTGATTTAGGATCTGAGCCCAAGCCTTGCCTTTGACCAAATTAATGAACTTAGCACTGAGACTAGCCAGTTTCCTTGGAGTCTTGTAAGAGTTGAGTCTGTTTTTTTGGGAGAGCTAACTGGAGGATGAGAACTGGTCAAGGAAACACTTGATTTCTATCTAGCTCTCTGTCCTGTCCTGTCTCCCCCTAGTTCAAAGAGGGCTGGCTTCAAGCAGCATCTCTCACTCTGCCAACAATCTATTCCATTTCAACTCATATGGACTTGGAATGTAGACCTCCCATCTCGGGAGACAAAAGGATGATAAGAGTAAACGCTGGGTGACCACCCTTGGTGCTAATCATCTTCCCTGAGAACAGGCAGGGGGAGGCCCTTGGAGGAACAGCTTAGGAAGTGCACATCTTCCAGTTCCAAAGTTCTTCATCTGTAGCTGTAGCACAGGGATTGAGTAAAGACTGACCCAGACGCGCAGCGTTGGTCCCAGATTCTCCTAGTAACTGGGACTTCTGCAGAAGAGTTGTCCTGGTTGGCTCGGTCAGTTCAAGGCCTACAATTTACTGTTGACAGCCAATTCTTTGGACAAATTCTGGATGGTGTATCCCAGTGGGATTTGCCAGGGGGCAGAAGGAACCAAAAGGAGGGTTACAGTGGAATGGCTCCCCCTCCCCCCAAACCATCTGGTAGTGCAAGACAGATCCAACACAGGAGGCCCCACTATACAGGCTTCCCTGGTACCTCAGGTGGTAAAGAATCTGCCTGCAATGTAGGAGACCCAGGTTCAGTCCCTGGATGGGGAAGATCCCCTGGAGAAGGGCATGGCAACCCACTCCAGTATTCTTGCCTGAAGAGTTC
>SJYV01042235.1:1223891-1347278 GCA_006410875.1 Neotragus pygmaeus | reverse complement strand
CCTGCCCTGCCCTCTGGCCATGCTGGGACGTCCACCCGAGCCTCCCTTGCCTGCTCTGACCTATCCTCCAAGGCTGTTCAGGTCGTGTGGCTGCTCAGTGGTGTCCAACCCTGTGCGACCCTATGGACTGGACCCGTCAGGCTCCTCTGTCCATGGGGATTCTTCAGGCAAGAACACTCGAGTGAGTCACCTTTTCCTCCTCCAGGAGATCTTCCCGACCCAGGGATCGAAACCTCATCTCGTGTGTCTCCTGCATTGGCAGGTAGTTTTTACCATGGCACCACCTGGAAGCCCAAAAGTGTCAGTGACTCCGTTGTGGCTGACTCTATGTGACCCCATGGACTGTGGCCCAAGCTCCTCTGCTCATTTCATTCTCCAGGCGAGAATACTGGAGTAGGTTGCCATCCTCTTCTCCAGGGGCTCTTCCTGACCTAGGGATCGAACCCAGGTCTCTTGCACTGCTCATGGACTCTATAGTCTGAGCCACTAGGAAAGCCAGGTCAGGTCCGTCACTCAGGCATGGCTGACTCTTTGCGGCCCCATGGACTGCAGCACACCAGGCTTCCCTGTCCAGCACCAGCTCCCAGAGCTTACTCAAACGCGTGTCCATTGAGTTGGTGATGCCATCCAACCATCTCATCCTCTGTCATCCTCTTCAGTTACCTGTCTTCAATCTTTTCAAGCATCAGGGTCTTTTCCAATGAGTCAACTCTTTGCATCAGGAGGCCAAAGTATTGGAGTTTCAACTTCAGCATCAGTCCTTCCAATGAATATTCAGGGTTGATTTCCTTTANATCCTCTTCAGTTACCTGTCTTCAATCTTTTCAAGCATCAGGGTCTTTTCCAATGAGTCAACTCTTTGCATCAGGAGGCCAAAGTATTGGAGTTTCAACTTCAGCATCAGTCCTTCCAATGAATATTCAGGGTTGATTTCCTTTAGGATAGACTGGTTGGATCTCCTTGCAGTCCAAGGGGCTCTCAAGAGCCTTCTCCAGCACCACAGTTCAAAAGCATTAATTCTTTGGCGCTCAGCCTTCCTTTTGGTCAAACTCTCACATCCATACATGACCACTGGAGAAACCATAGATTTGACTAGACGAACCTTTGTCAGCAAAGCATGGTCTCTGCTTTTGAATATGCTGTCTAGGTTGGTCATAGCTTTGCTTCCAATGAGCAAGCATCTTTTAATTTCATGGCTCCAGTCACCATTTGCAGTGATTTGGGAGCTCCAAAAAATAAAGTCTGTCACTGTTTCCATTGTTTCCCCATCTGTTTGCCATGAAGTGATGGGATAGGATGCCATGATCTTTGTTTTCTGAATGTTGAGTTTTAAGCCTGCTTTTTCACTCCCCTCTTTCAACCTTCATCAAGAGACTCTTTAGTTCTTCTTTGCTTTCTGCCATAAGGGTGGTGTCATCTGCATACCAAGGGAAGCCAAGCATCTCCAGGAAGTCTTTCCTGACTACCAAGCTGAGTTAACCTCTTTGCCTTTGCCACCCTACCCCACCCACGTACAACCTCAATTTGGGTTTGTCTGAAGCTTTTCTCATGGTAATACTGGGGCCATGGGTGTGGGGGAGGAAGGCCACAGAGGTAAAACGCCCATTTCATTCCATCCTGGCAAAGGAGCCTGATGTTGACATGACCTGTCACTGCTGAAGTCGGCCTCGATCCCCCAGCCCAGGTAGTGATTGCCAGGCTTTCTCCTGTGAAATTACCCTTCTCTTGCATTTCCACGAAGTGCTCCCCAGGAGGAAGTCACCTGCCCAGTCACCCCTGAGGACTGGGAAGGGAGATGCCCCTCCCGAGGGGTGGACCAGCCGCATAAATCACTTGGAGCTCTGCGACATGGGAGATTCACCTCTTTCTGCTCCGTTTACTTAGGAACCTTTGATTTATATTGGTATGGACTTAGGGATATTGCTTCTATTGCTGGTGTTCAGCCGTCCAGTCGTGTCCACCTCTTTGTGACCCCGTGGATTGAAGCCCACCAGGCTTTTATAACTGGGGTTATCATCCAATGCCAGCTTAATTTTGTTCCTTAGGTTGTCCCAGCTTCAGCCGGCGTGAGCTCTTGTCTGGACCCCGCCCCCACTGGCCTTGGTGATAGCCACCACTCGCTTCTATGGGCTCCTCCCGTGTCTCTGCTCTGGGCCCCTCCCTGCGTCTCTTTGACTTGGTCCCATCGTTGTGGGGGCCCGTAGATCTACCCACTATCCACCCATCTGTCTGTCTGTCTCACTTCCTGCTTTCTGGGCCTGCAAGATGTCCCAGGCTCGCTCACGTTTCCCGCCAGGGAGCGTGCTTCACATGCTAAGGCCCGGCTCGGAGCCCCTCCTCCAGGCAGCCTCCCTGGCTGCCCCTGGGCAGGCAGCTCGGGGGCCGTTTGGCGGCCTCCCTGTTCATCCTCCATCACAGTCACTGTTTCCTTGGCTGTCTTTACCACCAGGCTGAGAGCTCCCGCAGGCAGGGCCATCTGATTCACCCATCCCCCAGGTCCCCAGTGCCCAGCGCTAGGCCGGGCACAGGGTGGGGCTGGGCAGTGCTGCCAGCAGCCAGACCCCGCGCCCACTGGCTCTGATGATGATCGTCACTCTCCTTTGTGGGCCCCCCTTCCCCACACTGGGCGGGTGCTGGGCCCCAGGCCAGGGCGGACGATGGAGGCCAGAGAAGTGGGCTCACCCAGCTTCGCACCTGGACGGAACCTGTGCTGCTCACCACGTTAGCTCGCAGCAGGCAGGGTCAGCGCAGCGCAACAGGGCTGGTGTGTGAGGCGCTGGGATCGCAGAGCTGCCCTCTGAAGGCAGAAGAGCTCTGTGTGGGTGGGGAGGGGAGGGAGGTGTGCCCACCTGCACGGTGACGGGACACCCTGGGCTCCCACCTGGATTGGCGCCAAATCAGTGGGTGCTCCGACCACCCCTCCGCACCATGTGGCCTGTGAAACCTACAGCTGGGTGGCTGGATGCATGAAGGGTGCAGACAGGGCCGCTGCTCAGAGCCTGCGGTGGCCCCGTGGATAAGACCTGAGTGAGGCCCTCCCACCCAGCTGCCCCCAGGAGAGCCAGGAAGAAAGTGGGCGCCTGGAAGCGGGCGGGAGATGGGGGCCAGTGTCCTGCACAGCTCCGCCTGACCAGAGGCGGTAACTTGGGGGGCTGCCCCTTCTGCGTGTCTGGGACGGGCAGGGCCCCTGCACACAACTCCTGTTCAGGCGCCACTCAGTCATTCAACAAACGGCTGCAGGTTGCCTGGACAGAGCCCTTGAGGATCTTGAGTGTTAATCTAGTGGCGCCTGGCTTCAGCCCAAAGGTGCTCCGGGCCCTCGGGGCTGGGGAAGGGCTGGCTTGTCCACGTCAGGTGATGCAGGAGGGAGACTCAGAGACAAACGGGCATCAGTGTCAGCACCACGACAAGCTGGTGCAAACGCAGAGGATGCAGGGGTCAGAGCGGGCTCAGGGAGCCCAAGGCCTCCAACTGTTCGGAGAACAGGGCGGCTTGAATGTGACAGGTCCGGGGAAACTGAAGGACCAGATGCTAAGTGGCTGGTGGTTCCGCTACTGAGATATAGGGGAAGGAGGGGTGGGTGGCGGGCCATGAGGCACTTATCTAGTCCCACCGAGAGCAAGGCCTGGCTCCGCCCTCAGGGCTGAGTGGCACCTGGACCGTCTGAGTTGGGCAGATGGCCCTGAAGTCCTCTACGCTTGTGCTCACACCTAAGGGCGAGTGCAGACAGGGCAGAGTGGCGGCTGAGCGGGAGGAGGGTGTGGTCAGCTGGGCAGAGGGTGGCCGCTGAGGGGCCGGTGAGTTGCAGGCGGAGACAAAGCCACTGGACTTAGTATCCTGGAAGGTGCTGGCAGCCTGGATGAGGGCTACTGCGGGGAGTGGGGAGTGGGCGAGGCCAGGCTCAGGACGGAAGGCAGAGCTGGCTGGGGTGGGGAGCTCCGGAGGTTCTGCTGGGAAGGGAAAGGAGATGGGAAGCAGCCAAATGAATGAAATGGGGGCTGAACCCAACGCAAGGAGGCGGCATCGCCCACATGCCGGTCAGGCACAGCTGAGAGCGACTCTCAGGGGAGTCCTGCGAAAATCCGCCCCGAGCCCTCCTGCCCTGCCCGGCCCGCCGTGAATGATCTGTGCCCCGTTTCCATGAGGGGGTCTTGGCTGGGAGGACCCTTGCCCCCTGGGGAAGCCTCTCTAAATTGTGTGCTGGGGCTGGGTTAATGTTGGCTTAGCCAAATTCAAGCTCCACCCCCTGGTGCCTGGGCTGACAGGAGGTCCAGCTTTCCAGGGGGGTTGCCGCGCCCTGCTTCGGCAATACCGGTGCTCTGGACCTTGTGAGGGCCTGTGGGATCTGGGCATCCCTGGGGTCTCATTCATCACTGAGCGGCCCCCTTAGGCTCCCGGGGAAATGGCAGCGAGGAAGCCATCGCCACGCACCCCAGTCTGGGGCCTCCGACTCCCGTCGCCTGCAGGCACCCCCCTCCCCACCCCCCCCACCACGCGGGGCCACAGGGTCCAGGGGAGTGGGGCGAGCCTGTCCTCGGATGAGAGGGGCCTCAGAGACCCAGCCACGGCCCTGCGGCCTCTCAGAGCCTCGCCCTTCATTTTTAAAAGTCATTTTATTTGCTTATTTACGGCCGTGCTGGCTCTTGGTTGCTCTGGGCTTTTCTCTGCACTGTAGTGGCTTCTGCTGTGGCCCCTGGGCTCAGCAGCCGTGGGGCCGGGCTCCGGAGCACGGGCTCAGCAGCCGTGGCACACGGGCTTAGTTGCTTTGCAGCAAGTGGGATCTTCCCAGACCAGGGACGGAACCCACGTCTCCTGCCCTGGCAGGCAGACTCTTTACCACTGAGCACCAGGAAGGCCCCTTATCCCTCCTTTTTTAAAGGAAGGGGCTGCCTTGACCGCTATGGATGTGACAAGAGGGTGTGCCAGTCAGGTCGCGCTCCCATGCAGGCTGGTCCTTTCCGACCAACTCCCTCTGAGTGCCCACGTCAGGCTACTTAGGGCATTGATGAGGGAGCACCCCTCTTCTAAACACAAAGGAGTCCTGGGCCCTGGCCAGCTCACGGGCCGAGGAGGGGAGACAGGGCAGCAGAATCAGAGATTCCTGGGAGAGGGCGACGCCTGCCCGGACGGAGCCTGAGCCGGGGCCAGTGGGGGTGGCGTCTTCAGTCCAGGGGAACTGCTGATCGCTTCCTGCAGGCCTTCGACCCAGCCTGGGGCGGGGGCCACCGGTCGTCTGGACAGCCTGTTTGGTCCCGATAGCCTTGTTTTGCAAAGAGCGGTTCCTGAAATCACGGGGCCTGGAGGTCTGCTCGGCTTTGACGGGGGCTGGTCTCAGCCTCTCAGGCCAGAAACAAGGAACANGCGGGGGCCACCGGTCGTCTGGACAGCCTGTTTGGTCCCGATAGCCTTGTTTTGCAAAGAGCGGTTCCTGAAATCACGGGGCCTGGAGGTCTGCTCGGCTTTGACGGGGGCTGGTCTCAGCCTCTCAGGCCAGAAACAAGGAACACAGACGAGCCCCGCGGGGCACACACGCAGGGTCGTGGCCCTTTCGGCGGGCCCAGCGGCAGCCGGGTGCCAGGCTCCAGACCAGCTCCAGGCGTCTCCTCCATCCCGGGCTCTGACCTCGGGCTTGGGCGTGCAAGGGAAACTGTCAGAAAGGGCATCTCAGGAGAGCTGCTGGGGAGACCCGGGTGGGGCTCAGGAATGCGCGGGCCTCAGAAGGCTTGTCACAGATGCGCCTTACAGACGGGGAACCAGGGGCTGGGAAAGATGGCGGGAACACTGGGTCCACTCCCTCCTGCGACCTTGGATGACGGCCTTTCTCTTCCCAAGCCTTAGTTTCCCCACTTGTAAGCCCGACGGACTTACTTTGACCTGTCTTTACTGGGAGCATTCTTTGCTTTTTTTTTTTCCCAGCTGCACTGTATGGTGTGTAGGACCCTAGTTCCCTGACCAGGGATCAAACCCAGGCCCCCTGCATTGGGAACGTAGAGTCTCAGCCACTAGACACCCAGGCAAGTCCCAGGAGCTTCCTTAAGGGCTGGTTCTTGGTGATCTTTGGTAGTTTAACAGTTCCGTCCTAACCAGAGGAGGAGAGAGGCAGCACACGGCGCTNTGCATTGGGAACGTAGAGTCTCAGCCACTGGACACCCAGGCAAGTCCCAGGAGCTTCCTTAAGGGCTGGTTCTTGGTGATCTTTGGTAGTTTAACAGTTCCGTCCTAACCAGAGGAGGAGAGAGGCAGCACGCGGCGCCGGGACTGTCCTGAGCCGGCGCCCGGCATAGAGGGCCTTCAGCCATCTGGCCATGGATTCACCCACTCTCTCGGGAGGCCCTTGCTCTCCTAACAGTGAACCATACACATCCTGGTCCCGGGCAGGCCTCCGGGTCGAGGGGGTGGGGGAGGGGGTGCCTTTGTGCTGACTCCTTCCTGCGTCAGCGGCGGGGTGGTCCTGCGATGCTCTTCCAGGAATCCCCACCCCACCCCTTCTCTGGAGCAAGTCCCACCCCTGATTTGCAAATAATGTCTTCTTGGCGCCCGGCCAGGCCCTCTCATTTCCGATCACCCAAGTCTGCTCTGGGGCTGTAACAGCCGGACGGTGGCAGAGCCTCCTTGACAGCCTGAGAAGCGAAACCTGGTTTCTCTCCGGCTCTTTATGGAAGGCGGCTGCCGCCCCTTGCTCCGAGGTCACCGGTGTGCTCGCTGCTCCTGCCCAGGCTGAGGGAGTGAACAAGCAGAGAGTANGACGGTGGCAGAGACTGCTTGACAGCCTGAGAAGCGAAACCTGGTTTCTCTCCGGCTCTTTATGGAAGGCGGCTGCCGCCCCTTGCTCCGAGGTCACCGGTGTGCTCGCTGCTCCTGCCCAGGCTGAGGGAGTGAACAAGCAGAGAGTAGCAGCTGTCCTCCCACTCCACACCCGCCCCCTCCCTGGGGGCCCCTGCATTCCTGGGATTCTCTGTTTACGCTTTATGGCCCGTTGCAGATTTAACCCTCAGCCCCCGCTCCCCACCCGGACATCTGCAGTCCCTGGAAGTGGCCGTGGGAGGCTTGACAGCTGCATACCTGGAGCAGGCCAGGCGCAGGTACTCTTCTGACTGGCCCCATTCCGCAGGAGGACCTTTATACCCTCTCTTTGCCTAGTCCCTCTTCGTCCAAATTCAGCCGAGGAGGCTCTGCCTCCAGGAAGCCTTCCTGGATTTCTCCCCCCTCTCCTTCCCCTCTCTCTGTGGCTGCACAGATGGCAGGACGCCACCCTAGTCTCCTTCCCCGACTTGTCTGAGACCCCTCATGTGTTGGTACCTGAAGGCGCAACTGGGGTGATGGAGCCAAGACGCTGGTGGCAGGGGGGCTCTGAATTCTGGAGAGCAGAGCAATCGCCAGGTGGAGTGGGGGTCCTCGGAGAGGCTGGGCCGCGTGCCAGGGAGGCTGTCCAGGGGACCCCAGCGGGGCCTGGGGGTTGGGCTGGGTCTCCCCTCCAGGCTTGAGACTGTGCTGACCTAGTTCCACACAGTCCCAGGGGACTGAAAACGTTCTGAGATGGCGTGACGGAACTCGAAGTTGCTTTTTGTCTTGGGAGGACCACAGCTGTTGCTGCTTGCCCCACGAGTTAGAAAGAGAAGAAGAGGGCAGCGGGCGAGGTGGGGCTTCCCAGGCGGCCCATCTGCGAATGCAGGAGACTGTCGGAGACTCTAGTCGGATCCCTGGGTCGGGAAGATCCCCTGGAGAAGGGAATGGCAATCCACTCCAGTATTCTTGCCTGGAGCCTCCCGTGGACAGAGGAGCCTGGCGGGCTACAGTCCATGGGGTCGCAAGGAGTCGGACACCACTGAGCCACTTGGCACGCAGCACGCACAGAGGGCAGGGCACGCCTCAGCCCCTGGCCCCCAGCTCAGGGTTACAGCCCAGGCTGCTGTCTGTGGTCCAGGGGTCAGGCGGGAGCTGTCCCGGGAGCTCATCAGGAACTTCTGCCCACGATGGCAGAGGAGAGCCCAGGCAGGCTGAAGTGGGCAGGGGCCTCTCAGCCCCTCAGAGATGGTTAAAGAGATGCTGCAGCTGGGTCACCGGGGAGCAGGTTGGAACATTCCAATAGGACGTTCTCGGGAGCTCTTCCCTTGGCTGGGTGTGAGTCTCATGCCTTAGGAAGTCGGGGGTCCGCCTTGTCGCCCCTGGAGGCCTTGGCATTGTCCCGGGGCCGTGTGGTCCAGGGCAGGTCCCGCGTCTCTGAAGCCCATTTGCCGCTCAGTCCAGTGGGATCGTGGCAGTACACTGGGGTGGCCACAGTCCGTGGATTTAGTATTTTTTAGGTGAGTGATAACTGCGCAGTGATGGTAAATCGCTGCGAGGGTCACAGTTGCTGACCTAGGAGGGTACTCAGAGATCCCCAAGCCCAACTCGCCCATCGGAAAGCGGGGAGCTGAGGCCCGGGGGGTGACAGGCTCGCTCAGAGGGACCCGAAGGCGGGACTGGGCTGGGGTTGAGACCAGCCTCTCACACGCAAGGCTCTGCGGGGCTGCCCTGCGGGGCCACCTCCAGGAGGGATCCCTTACTTGAAAGACCCCCACCTGAAAGGCTTACGTTCTTCCTCTGGAAATCTATTCGGGTGTGGTTGCAGACTTGGGGTGCACTCTGTGAAGCTGGTGTGCCATATCCAGAGTTGGTGTGTTCTTGCAGAGCTGAGTTACATTCTGAGGAGTCGGGGTGCAACATGCAGAACGGGGGTGTGTGGTGCAGGGTTGGAGCACCCTGTGCGGAGTGGAAGAACGCTGGGCACAGCGGGGGAGGCTCATGGAAAGCCCCCGGCCTTGAGCCAAGAGCACAGCTGCAGAGGCAAACAGGATGCGGGTAGCGGGCCGCTGCGGGGCACAATGGCCAGGAGAGGAAGCGAGTCCAGATCCTTTTATGGATATGGAGCCGCTGGGGGCCTCTTTCAACACAGTTTCCAGAAAAGCAGAGCGGGAAGGAGCCAGGAGCTTGCGTTCCGCACAGCATGGGGTTCCGGAGGGCTGGCTGGGGAACAGGAGAGCCCAGCTTCACAGACAGAGGCTGAGAGGAGCGGGGCGGGGGTGCGCCCAGGGCACACCATGGCTTACAGAAGGGAGGGTGCAGAGCCCAGGCCTGGCACCTCTCCTCAGCCCCCGAGGCCCCACGGCGCCCAGGGTCAGCCCAGGCCAGGGGCCAGTGGAGACAGGGACTTCCTGACTCCCTGATCCTTCCCTGCTGCCTGCGGAGCCTGGTCCCCCTCTCTCCCCTTGCACTGGTCCCTGGAGAGGCTTGGGCACCAGGATTTGTTAGATGCAGAGACACTCGCGTACCGCCAACACCCTGTGGAAGGATTCTCACCTCTAGACTAACCTCGTGACGGCTCAGAGCTAGACCAGAGAGTCAGATCCCACCCGGGGCCTCCCTGCTGACCCGGGATCAGCACGGCCACACCGGCCTTCTAGGAGGCATCTGCAGACGTGGCGGCCTGCTACTGCGGTGCCTGCCACGCTTGGACCCTGAGGGGCAACCTGGCTGGAGACAATGGGCCCAGAGCTCTGCCCTCCGGGGGAGGAGGGGAGTCAAGCCCGGGGACAGATGATGGGGATAAAGGCGTATCCACAGGTCCCCATGCAGGGCAACGTGGGCATGGGGGGAGGAGGCAGACCTGCCCAGGAGAGCCGTCCCAGCAGAGGCGAGCGCAAGGAAAGCCCAGCTTCTCCAGGGCTGAGACCGCTGCAGCAGGTACCTTGCAAGGGGGTGGGTGGGGGCACCACCGTGCCAGGCCCATGAAGGGGAGGCAGGCGGGCTGGGGAGGTGAACAGACCGGTGTCATGACGAAGCAGGCAGGTGAGGAGGGCCTTCGGGGCGAGACGGGGCCTTCGGGGTGGGCAAGGGAGCGGGGTCTTGGAAGACTGCAGGTTGCCAAGGTCAGGCAGCCTGCAGGGAGGACGCTGTGGTCAGGCAGGCGGGTACCCCAAACACTAACTCATGCCCCCGGCCCGTTTCCCACTCCCGTGGGCATCTAGCACTCTGGGCAAGAGGGCAGCCTCTGCAGGTATGTCCATCAGAACCTCTGAAAATGCCCTTATTTGGAAAAAGGGTCTTGATGTGATCGATCAGTGTAAGGATCTCAAAGTGAGATCCACGCGGATATCTTGCAGGGCCCCGGAGACAGTGCGGAGCATGCTTCCAAGTGGGAGCAAGGGAGACACACGGGGAGAGGCCGCATGACGGCAGAGGCAGGCGGTGGGGGGACGTGGCCAGGCCCAGGACAGTCTGGAGACACAGGAGCTGGGGGAGGCGGGAAGGAGTCTCCCCGGAGCCAGAGGGAGCCTGGCCCTGCCGGCACCTTGACTGACTGTGGCCCCAGGGCTGCGAGAGAATAAACCTCTGCCATTTGAGAAGCCCGGTCTGGGGTGCTTTGTCACTGCCTTCCCTGGATGCTCACAGCGTGACCGTCACAGCTGGAAAGATCGCTGTTCCTGCTCCATGGAGAGGGCAGGAGAGGGCAGGAGAGAGGTTGGCAGGGCTCCGACAGGCCACGCTCCCCGGGGGAAGGCGAGCTGCTGGGGGAACAGCGGCCCCCTCTGCTCTGGGGCCTCCTGGTCCCCCGGGGCCCACAGGATGATGTGAAACCCTCCCCTGCCATTCTACCTGGTGTCATGGGGGGCCATAAAACGGCCCCCTGGAGCCTTTACCTCCCGCCTCGGGGTCACCGAGCATGTTGGTGGTGTGTGGCCTGGGGCCAGGCTGGGCTGGGGATGTGAGGGGCCGGAGCGCTGGGCCTGGGCCTGCTGGGGTCCCCCCAGTGGCCAGCACTGCCCGTTGAGGGGCTGAGTCTTCCCACTGGCCCTCGGCGGGGACCTCTCCAGCGTGAGGCGGCCACACGCCCGTGGCGTCTCCAGCTGTGCCTCTCGCGCTTGACCTCTGGCCCACTGGGGAGGGGAGGGGACGGCCAAGCGTAACGCCGGGAGGTGACTGGATAAAGGCAGACGGCGCAGGAGAGAGGCAACCAGAAACAGCCCGCTTTGGGCTCAGAGCGGATCTCAGCCAGAATGAGAGTGCCTCCAGGGAGCAAGTGTCTGGAGACAGGCGTGGTGTCACCCTGGGGTCAGCCCTGTTCTAGTGACAGAGGCTGGGGACGCTGCCCAGACCCCAGGACAAAGAGCGAGCGCCCTGAACACCAGCAGCGCTGGGGTCAGTCACCGTGCTCAGGGATCTCAGTGTCCGTCAGATCTGCCTGGTTCCCCATTCACCCTCCGGTTGTCACCAGCCTTGGACCACATCATCTCCTGAGCCTCAGTTTCCCAGTCTGTGAAATGGGCACATTAGCACTTAACTTAGATATTGTTCCTGGTCAGGAAGCCAAACCATGCCTCTCCCAAGCTTGGGGTGGAGAAGGTAGCCTCCTGGGTTTGAGCTGGGGCCAGCAACCGAATCCCATCCCCTGCCTCTGTGAGGGCCTGAGAGCCGATGGGAGCCCCATTGCAGTTCTTGCTGCTTGTCTGACAGCCCGGAAGCCCAGCCCTGCCCTCCGAGCCCAAACCCCTGCCCCCAAGCCCAAAGCCAGGTCAGGCCTGGAGCCGGTGAGGAGACGGGGAGGAAGGAGGGCTCGCAGGCAGACCCCCAGCTCTCCCCAGCCTGTGTTCCCAGTGATTGTGTCACTGGGTGGGGCAGCAGTGGGAAGAAACCACGTGTCTGTGTACACACGTGTGGACACATGGATGCACATGTATCTGCATGCACGTGTGTACACGTGTGCATGTATGTGCCCACCTGTGCGCACACATGTGCATGAATGTCTGTGTGCAAGTGTGTATGTGTGCACATGTGTGTAAATGTATGCATGTGTGCACACATGAGTGTGTGTTTGTGTGCACACGTGCACAAATGTCTGTGTGAGCGTGTGCACATGTGTGCATGCATGTGCATGCGTGTGTGTGCACGTGTGTGCGTGTGTGTGTGTGCAATAAGTGGAAGAGGAAGAGAGAGCAGGGCTGAGGTTGGCCCAGGGCAGCTGTCTGACTTCCCCAATCCTGCCAGCCGAGGCGGGAGCCTGGGTGGCCCCTGGCCTCCACCTCTGAGCCTGGGCACCAGGCAGCAGGCAGGCGAGTCAGGGCCTGGAGCTGGCCCAGGCCAGAGCTAATGATCAACCAGCCCTGGGAGGCGGCGCAGCAGCTCGGGCCTGCCTCTCGCCAGGCCCAGGCCCAGGCGCAGGGAGGAAGTGGGGCAGGAAGCAGGGGGCGGTGGCGGCCGCTGTGCAGTCCGACAGGCTGTGGGCGGCGGAGACGGCCTGCGGGGCCCGCCAGCAAGGAGCCGGGAGCGGCCACCCGGTGCCCGCTGTCCTACAGAGCGGGGCGCAGGTACAGGGCTCTGGACGGGTGGGTGAGGGCAGCCGAGCAGGCATTGTCCACAGACCTGGGTCTTGCCGCAGGTGGATCTGAGCCATCTCTTGCTTTTCACTTTCTCAGAGAGGTTTCTGAGCTTTCAGGATTGGGAGGGAACAGAACTGGTGTCTGGAGAGGCCGGAAGGCCGTGGGCGTTGGCCCGCGGAGCTCCAGGAGCGCCCCGTGCCCGCCGACGGCTACTCTCCCAGTGCTGACGTCGGGTTTGCTAAAGCACCGCCGCTCTGAGATCTCACCTGACCCCACCTCCCCTCGGCCACTCAGACTCCCGTCCCGAGGGTCTGGCCAGGACACAGGAGCTGTGTTGTCAGCAAGCAGGGGTCCAGGCCAGGGGGCCTCAAGTGGGCCCCCACCCTGAGTTGACGCCACCTCTGGCAGACACCACAAGTACCAGACCAGGGTGCCACTGCAGCCGTGACCTGGCCACTCTGAGATCGCCGCCCTGGGCCTCCTCTGCATCAGCCAATGGGATGTGTGACTTAACCGGGAACCCCGGCCGGACAGCTCTAGGGAGACCCTGACCCAGGCCTTTTCATGCCAGAGGCTTCCCTGGTGGCTCAGACAGTAAAGAATCTGCCTGCAATGCGGGAGACCTGGGTTCGATCTCTGGGTTGGGAAGAGACCCTGGAGCAGGGCCTGGCAACCCCACTCCAGTATTCTTGCCTGGAGAATCCCTGTGGACCGAGGAGCCTGGTGGGCTACAGTCCGTGGGGTCACAAAGAGTCGGGCACAACTGAGCGACTAAGCACTTGGCCCAGACTTGTGGTCCCGGCCGCAGTGACCCCTCTCCCCGCCTGCAGTGACCCCTCTGGGAGACCCAAGCCCCGTTTGTGGAGGCTCCACACAGATGACAGATGGGAGAGTGTTGCTGGGAGGAGTCAGTGTTGCTGGGCACTCAGGTGTGACTCCCCCAGCAGGGATGGGGGGCTGTGGCTGAACTCGCGGATAGAGGCAGTGAGGGGGCCAGAGGCGGGGTGTGCCCAGGTTCAGGGTGGGTGTGAAGGGCTGGACTTGGGCCCAGCTGGTCCGTAGCTGCTCATGGAGCCTCGATAGCCCCTCTGTGAAATGGGCCCATCCCACTCCCCCAGGCGTCACGAGGACAGAGTGAGGATGCTCAGCTGTGCCGGGCGGTGGCTCCGGACAGGGACGGCGCTTCCTGTGTCGGGTCCCAGCCAGGGTTTATGCCTGAGGTCACTTGCTCCTCCTCCTGAAACGCCCGCTTCCCAGCAGAGAAGGGGAGCGCAGGGGCCTGGGGCGACGGCTGGCCTGGAGCTGCTGTAGTGAAGGGCCGCAAATGGGGGCTTCTAACTAGAAGTTCATTCTCCCCTGGTTCTGGAGGCCGGAAATCTGAAGCCCCAGGGTGGGCAGAGGGCCCTGGGGGAGGGTCTTTCGGCTCCTGGCGGCTGCAGGCATCTCTGGGCTCATGGGCACATCACCCTGCTCTGCCTCCATCTTCACCCGAGGTCCCCGCTGGGTCTGTGTTCCTCCTCTTCTTACAAAGACCCCTACATGGAGGGCCCTCCAGCCCAGTGTGATCGCATCTTATTATTACTATTATTTTTAGCACTTATTATTTCGCTGCCCCAGATCCCAGCTGTGACATGCTAACATCTTCAGTTGCGGTCTTAGGACTCAGTTGCGGCGTGTGGGATCTGGTTCCCTGAGCAGGGAGAGATCCAGCCGGAGCCCCCTGCACTGGGAGTGTGAGATCTTAGCCACCAGGCTGGCAGGGACATCCCCAGTGACCTCACCTTAATTTCATCCTGTGTCCAAATAAGGCCACCAAATCTGAGGTCACTGGTGGGTGTGAATGTGGGGGTGTGCTGGTCACTTTCTGTACTGAGGTCCCCAGACGACCCTGAAGAGATGCTTCCTGGGGAGCTGGGCAATGTCTGCGTGGTCCTCGAGGCAGGACAGGTTCAGATGCAGCTGGGGACACGGGCAGCCTCTCCGGCTGAGCAGTGCTATTTTAGGATCCTCCCTGGGGAGACAGAGCCCACTTCCTCCTGCAGGCCGTGACTAGGAACCCCAGGCTTACGACTGTCAGCGGCAGGCCCCTCGCTGAGCAGGTGGGAAGTCCCCGGAGCCCCAGAGCCTTCCCTGTTCTCGGAAAACCGTCCCTGAGCTGCTGGGGGCAAGCCCATGGGCCTGGGATGCAGGCACTGGTGGACTGCTCCTGACTTCTCGGGGGGCAGGTGGGCAGGGGCTGGGGTNGATGTTGGCAATTTGATCTCTGGTTCCTCTGCCTTTTCTAAAACCAGCTTGAACATCAGGATTGTTAGCATCATCTATTACTCACTGGGAGAAGACATCTTGACTCAGTTCCAGTGTGCTTGTTCCTAGATTTGAGAAAAGTTTGGAACCAATCAATTAAATGGCATAAAACAAGAAAAAAGTTGAAACACCCCAGTTTCTCTAGTTTGATGGGTAAAGCAATGTATGTTCTCTATAGAGAAGAACATGGGATTTTGAGGTAATTTCAGTGAAAGAAAAAATCATCCCAGTGAAACCATTGGCTACGTTTTTGTTCCCTTAGTTTTCTCCCACCGTATTCTAGAAGGCAGAGAAACTGGTGATCAGTTCCTGGTGTTCAGTCACTGCTCCCAAAGTTTCCTGCCTATTCAAACAATGGAGCCATGACAGCAATCAAGAGATAATCACCATATTTTAAGATGTTGTGGTTACTTGTATCTTCTAGCTCACCAGTCTTTCAGGCAACATTGATGATCACAAAATGGCCCTAGATTTTTCTCTGAGTGAAATCACAATGACTGTATGGAGTCTTACTCTAGCCAAAATACATGAGATTTTAGAACTTTTATTCAACAAGTGTCTGACTAGTTTGTTTGGGCACTGGTCTCTCAAGTCAAACTTAAGCTCAGGAAGTCCCCAAGTTCTTTGAAAGACATCATAACCGCTCTTTACCATCCTCAGAGAAAAAGTTGGGGATCTTTTGATGCTGGCCACCTCCTCATTCACACCCAGTAATTCAGTCATCTTGTCTAGAAATAAGTTGTTCAGATTTCTAATTTATCAGTGACTTGTAAAACAAAAATCTTAACTGACCTTTCCTAGTTTACAAATTTCCTCCCTAGTTACTTTGTTACTACATTGCTCTAAATTTGTAATCTTCAAAGCAATAGTTTCTTCTTTAAGGTTGTAAGGAATCTTCCTTAAATTAACTATATCCCTAGAGTAGAACAGAATAAACCACAAGTCAGTAGATGTTACTCTAGTTTCTAGCTCTTCATACTCTTGTAGAGCCAAGTGCTCCATGTGAAGAGGGCAAATGCATAGACAAGATTATCCGGAACAGAGCTGGGTTGTACTAGGCTAGTGTTCTTGAAAAACAATGCAGATAGCTATTGCCATTAAATATTTTCCATAAAGTAGGCACCATTGTAGGGGGTGTAGCTCAGTGGTAGAGCGCGTGCTTAGCATGCACGAGGCCCCGGGTTCAATCCCCGGCANTTGAAAAACAATGCAGATAGCTATTGCCATTAAATATTTTCCATAAAGTAGGCACCATTGTAGGGGGTGTAGCTCAGTGGTAGAGCGCGTGCTTAGCATGCACGAGGCCCCGGGTTCAATCCCCGGCACCTCCAGTTAGGACCTAACTTTTCGTTTAGCAATTCTTCAGTACTACTCAAAATGGTTCTTAGTTTTTCCTACCTGTTGAAACTTGTCACTCATAACTCGTGCTGATTTGCTCAAACTTATTTGTCAACCTTTTATTTTTGTAATTGGAGAATGTTGCTCTACAATATTCTGTTGGTTTCTGCCTTACAACCATGCGAATCAGTCGTAATTATATACATATCTCCTCCTTCTGGAACTTCCCTCCCTTCCCCCTAAACTTCCACCTCCCATCCCCCACCCTTCTAGGTCATCACAGAGCTCCAGGCTGGACTCCCTGTGTTATATAGCAACTTCCCAATTTACACATGATAGTATTTATATATGTCAATGCTACTTTCTCAATTCATCTCAGAGCCAACTACAGGGTAGTGTAGTCATTTTTTTTTTTCTTTCTTAAGCTTCCCCTCCCCCACCCTGCTCTCTACTGGAGCAAAGTAAAATGAGGTAGATTTAACTCTCCTACGGATGCTCAGGTGGCTCTATGGCTTAGTTGGTTAAAGCGCCTGTCTCGTAAACAGGAGATCCTGGGTTCGACTCCCAGTAGGGCCTTACCTTTTTGCTTGAAGGGAAAGCAAACTCCTGACAATTTTATTTTGACTACTTAACTGTGTCTTCTTACTGATCCTCCACAAATTCTCAACCAAAGTTAACANCGTAAACAGGAGATCCTGGGTTCGACTCCCAGTAGGGCCTTACCTTTTTGCTTGAAGGGAAAGCAAACTCCTGACAATTTTATTTTGACTACTTAACTGTGTCTTCTTACTGATCCTCCACAAATTCTCAACCAAAGTTAACAGCCCTAGGACTCTATCAGATACGTTACAGGTTGTTTGATTGCAACTGCTTCAGATTCCTTACTTTTAAAAAGAAGTAAATTCTTAGGAGATGACAATTCAAATGCAAACCACCTAATACTGCATGTGACTTTATACCTCAATCACTTTTCAAATAGGTTTTGCATTAAACTGTGGTACAATGTTTTTGATCACCTACACTGTGTTACTGTTTAAAGTAGACAGAAAGATATGTATAAATCTCTCTAAACTCTTAGCAATCTCTAGCTCTACAATTGATTTCATTAAATAAGATAATGAACAATGAATCTATTACTAGCTACAAAGGAAAATTAGGATATTTGCAGGGTCGTGCTTGACATTTTGAAGGGAATATGAGGAAGAATAGTATATTCCCATGCTGTCTCTCTTAAGGAAAACATTTGAGTATTTCAGGAATGATGATCAACTGGAAAAAAAAATGACTTAGGTACAAATACCCTAGAGCTAGGACAAAGTCGCTGTGAAAAGAGCAAGCTGGAGAATTCTGCCAGATATCTAAAGAAACTTAGATTCAGCCCTAGAGACTTACAGAGCTTCCATGTCTTTTAGTCTCCTATTGATTCATCAGTTAATTCAACAATGTAAGCTGCTGGTTTTTTATATACCAGACATATTTCTGTCTTTCTTTCCTTTTATTTTCAGTTACATTTTTTCCTATATTATGGGAACTTTTAAGATCTACTGTCTTAGCAACTTTTAAATATGCAATTCAGTATTGTTAACTGTGCATTACATCCCCAGGACTTATTTATCTCATAAATGGAAGTTTGCACCTTTTGACCACGTTCACTCATTTTGCCTGCCACCCCTTATTCCTGCCTCCAATAACCATCCCAGGAATGTTTCTAAGGGCAGGAAATACAGTAGCAAAGCTAACAAAAAGCACTGCTGTCACAGATCTCATTCTGCTGGGGGTGACATGAAAAATAAAGAAATTAATATATGAAATAAGTAAGCATATAAGATACCGATGAAGTTTGCGGAGAAGAATAAAGCAATGAAAGAGTATGAGGACAGCATAGGATAGAGCTGGACTAATCAGAGTGTCATCTGTTCTTTAATAAAATCACTGATATGTTAAAATATAATTTTTAAACTTTTAATGAGAAATAGTTAAGAAGTGGCTACTATTATTACTCTAAGAACTTGAGTAGCAATATTAAATAGAAAACTGATGCCCCTCCCCCCAACAATGCCTGGATCTCACTTCTGTTCATTTTGATTTTTGCTAACTGACTTCAGTTGTGTCCGACTCTGTACGACCCTATAGATGGCAGCCCACCAGGCTCCCCCGTCCCTGGGATTCTCCAGGCAAGAACACTGGAGTGGGTTGCCATTTCCTTCTCCAGTGCATGAAAGTGAAAAGTCAAAGTGAAGTCGCTCAGTTGTGTCCGACCCTCAGCGACCCCATGGGCTACAGCCTACCAGGCTCCTCCGTCCATGGGATTTTCCAGGCAGGAGTACTGGAGTTGGGTGCCATTGCCTTCTCAGAAATCAGCTAAACTCCTTGAAGGACTACAGCTCCATTTATAATCGCATCATTTTGACAGGGAGTTAGTCCTGGGGCCTAGATTTCACACAGAACTTGATTGGTGGGATAGTGAATTTTGTTCGTTACCCTGCTTCTTTCTCAAGTGAAAGTATGTAGGAGTGACAAAACTACTGTGCCTTCTCTGAGGCTCGAACTCAGGACCTTCAGATTATGAGACTGACGCGCTGCCTACTGCGCTAAGAAGGCTCTAAAACTTCCAGGTTTCAGTAGAACTATTCTTTCATGTTTATACAAATTTTCTGAGAAGTTACATTTTTCAAACAGAGTGCAAGATAAGAGTATGTGCTGTGGCATATTTACTGTTGCTCTGAGTGTGTCACAATGATCAAAATTATTTCAGGATTTCATCCTTGAATAAATATGCAACATGGTGAAATTTTTTCTCCCACAGTGCTTTAAATGGCAACCCACTTCAGTATTCTTGCCTGGAAAATCTCATGGACAGAGGAGCCTGCTGGGCTGCAGTCCATGTGGTCATAAAGAGTCAGACACTACTGAGCGACTAACACACACACGCACACATGCTTTAAATACCACTTACTGCTGGCAGACATCAGACTTCATTAGATTTCACTGTGCCCTACTTCACAACTATGCATGTAGAAAGTGGCATACAGATACGAGGGGCCTGAGTTGGGTCCACAGGCAGGAAGATTTCCAGACTGAAACAATGAGGGACACAGAAATATGCTTAGCTCTGCTGAGGGCAAAGCTGGAGTCTCCTTATCTAGCTCTGCATCTTCCTTGTCTGCCAGTATTTCCCTTAAAATCTATGTCTGACCAAGTCCATGATCTTGAAGGCCTTTCTATTCTGGCTATAAGTCCAGAATAATGTAAATAGAGGCGAGATAAAGTGGAAGAAATGAGGTGAGATGATTGAAAATGGAGAAACAATGCACTGGATTTCAATCTGGCAAAGTGAAAAATGTCCTAAAATAGATATTGTAGGACTGAAGTGTAAATCTTGTGTGTGCCATCTATTAAGTTAGGAAAAATAATTCACTTGGTTTTTCTGAGAATATGTCAATTTTTAAAAACTTCATTATCTATAAAATAGGATAATATTTCACAGTATTATTTAAAAGACTGAATGCGACACGCAAAAAAGTTGTTCAATGAATACTAATAAATGATACAAATGATGATAGCAAACTATTGAATGCATATTATGCGCAAGGTACTCTTATATGTATATTACATGTAGTATCACTGGAGGCAACTTTTTTTATTGTCATATCATTTACATATGATAAAAGTAAGACCAAATAAGTTTAAGTGACTTGCCAATAGGCTTGTGGCTACTCAGTAGATGAGAAGCAGTAGAACTTGGGCTCACTTAACTATGACTACTATGAAGTCACTCAGTCGTGTTGAACTCTTTGTGCCCCACGGACTACATAGCCCACCAGGCTCCTCTGTCCATGGAATTTTCTAGGCAAGTATACTGGAGTGGATTGCCATTCCCTTCTTGGGATTTTCCTGATCCAGGGATCAAACCCCAGTGTCCTGCATTGTTTATTGTCTGTCTTTTCTTCTAGAATATAAGCTCGACAAGGGCATCGACTTTGTATTTTTCTTGTTCACCGTTCCTGTCCCAGAACTTAAAATAGTGACTGGTACATTGTACGGTTTCAGTAAGTTTTTATTGGATGAAAACCCTTAGCTTAATGTATGGGTACTATACAACTGACTAAAATTTTAATGAGTACCTATGATGTGTCAAGCCCTGTGCTAGTAAGGTGTAGTGACAGAGTGGTTATCATCTGTGATTTTACAGAACTAACAATCACAGATAAAATTTCCATTTTCTACTGAACAGGAATATTTTATTATTGATAAAATGTTATGTGATTACTTCATTACAATTCTACATAATTTAGTTCATTTAACAACACTTTGTAACAAAAGTTTATCTTCATAATGCTGTACTTTTTGCCCTAAGAGCCCAAATATTTCACAAACTATTTCAGTTACTTTTAAAAAACATTCCTGTTCCTCCATCATGGATTAAGTGATGTCAGCAATAGTAGTAGACTGAATATATCCTAACTAGTCTCTACTTTCAAATTNAGCTTTTAATTTTAATTAGATCCCATTTGTTTATTTTTGTTTTTATTTCCAGTATTCTGGGAGGTGGATCATAGAGGATCCTGCTGTGATTTATGTTGGTGAGTGTTTTGCCTATATTCTCCTCTAGGAATTTTATAGTTTCTGGTCTTACATTTAGATCTTTATGGAGAACAGTGTGGAGATTCATTAAAAAACTGGAAATAGAACTGCCTTATGACCCAGCAATCCCACTGCTGGGCATACACACCAAGGAAACCAGAATTGAAACAGACATGTGTACCCCAATATTCATCGTAGCACTGTTTATAACAGCCAGGACATGGAAGCAACCTAGATGTCCATCAGCAGATGAATGGATAAGAAAGCTGTGGTACATATACACAATGGAGTATTATTTAGCCATTAAAAAGAATACATTTGAATCAGTTCTAATGAGGTGGATGAAACTGGAGCCGACTATACAGAGTGAAGTAAGCCAGAAAGAAAAACACCAATACAGCATACTAACACATATATGTGGAATTTAGAAAGATGGTAACAATAACTCTGTATTCATGACAGCAAAAGAGACACAGATGTATAGAACAGAATTTTGGACTCTGTGGGAGAGGGAGAGGGTGGGATGATTTGGGAGAATGGCATTGAAGCATGTATACTATCATGTAAGAAACGAATTACCACTCTAGGTTTAATGCAGGATACAGGATGCTTGGGGCTGGTGCACTGGGATGACCCAGAGAGATGGTATGGGGAGGGAGGTGGGAGAGGGGTTCAGGATTGGGAACTCATGTACACCCGTGGTGGATTTATGTTGATGTATGGCAAAACCAATACAGTATTGTAAAGTAAAATAAAGTAAAATTTAAAAATATAAAAAAATAAAAATTAAAAAAAAAATCAGTGTCCATCTGGTTTTATTATCACACCTGACACATATTCAGTGTTAAGACATACTCAGTGTTGACTATTCGTTCTTAATCTACTTTGTCAGCCTGACATATTTTTTTAGAAATATTAGTAATATTTATTTAAGCTTATTAACATGCAAAGGATGTCTGATTTGGTTTTAAAATGAGAGTAAAATATTACTTGGCCTTATCTTAGTTGAATGCTGGACAAAACTACACTCTTTAGTAATAAGTAATCAAGGAAAAACTTGACTATCAAATTCAGGGGGTTTTTAGAAAGGTATTTCTTTCTTTTTTTTTTAAAGGTTTTTTTTTTTTTAACTTTATTTTACTTTACAATACTGTATTGGTTTTGGCATACATTGACATGAATCTGCCACAGTGTACATGAGCTCCCAAACATGAATCCCCCTCCCTCCTCCCACCCCATATCATCCCTCTGGATCATTCCCGTGCACTAGCCCCAAGCATCCTGCATCCTCCATCGAACATAGACTGGCGATTTGTTTCTTACATGATAGTATACATCTTTCAGTGCCATTCTTCCAAATGTTCCCACCCTCTCCCTCTCCCTCAGAGTCCAAAAGTCTGCTCTACACATCTGTGTCTCTTTTNTAAAAAAAAAAAAAGACCACTTCTTCCCTGTATAGGATATAATCAGACCTTTTGAAGAATTACACACCACTTCCCCTGATCATAGTAGGGCTCACTTAAACGGTGAAGCATATAATGGATCAGGCTGTTCAGCGAGAGGATGAGCGGTCTGGAGACAGGGATTAGGTGGGGAGGAGACCCGGGGACTCGCCAAGTGCGCATAGGTGTGGTTGGAGCGGGTAGAACAAGTCGTCTCTGGGCTTGGAGAGTATGCTACACCACGTACTGAAAGCAAACTAATCCCCTCCCTGAACTTTGTAAATTAAGACCATGATCACATTCAGCGAAAAGTAGGTATTTTGCGCGGTTGTTTTCTTTAGTAAGAAATCACACACAGACACACAAACTCTGACTCAACTTCCGTGTGAGCGAGGAGAAGAGCGTCTCTGTTTTCTAGGTGAAGAAATAAAAAATAACTTCCCACTGCTGACTCCCAAACGCAGTTGACAAATTGGAGACTCCTGATCTCTGCATCTCGAGTTTCGGTGGGTGCTGTGCTGGCGATTTCCAATCTTTTTTTTTTTTTTTTAAATGACTGATTCGAGTTATGACTTCGAGTTTGAAGGATGTTATGCATTGGCTGCGTCTCCCTTTACTTTCGAGTATCAGAAAAATAGCACAGAAGGCAAATGTGAATCACCCAAAGTAGGAACCTATTTGCGGATTTTATTCGTGGATGAGATGATAGAGTTGTATGTGGAGGGGGAAAATACGCTAGGAAAAAGAACACAGGCTTGTGCAAGTCTTTTAAACTGCTAAGAAGAAGTTTAAGCAGTGCACTTACNAGTAGGAACCTATTTGCGGATTTTATTCGTGGATGAGATGATAGAGTTGTATGTGGAGGGGGAAAATACGCTAGGAAAAAGAACACAGGCTTGTGCAAGTCTTTTAAACTGCTAAGAAGAAGTTTAAGCAGTGCACTTACGTGGTAGCGTGGCCGAGCGGTCTAAGGCGCTGGATTAAGGCTCCAGTCTCTTCGGGGGCGTGGGTTCGAATCCCATCGCTGCCATCTCTATTGTAGACCCATTTCTTAAAGCAGTCATTTGACCACTTGAAAAGTTTGTACGGAAGAGAGTATGTCAACTGGTTTTGAAATGTTCTTACAGATTTAAGAAATAAACAAAAATAAGAAATAAGCAGAACTTTGATAGCTATTAGATAAGCAGAAATTGGTTGATAGTTATTAGGATGTACTAGTTGAAAATCTGTCTTCATCTTATTTCATTCCACTCCAGCACTGGATTCTGATTCCTCACGCAAACATATAAGGAATGATAACTACAAACCAGAAGAAGCCTATTATTTTTCTCATATTTTGCACTTTTCAAATCTATTCTATTGCACCTTGCCTTTCAGTTCAGTTCAGTTCAGTCACTCAGTGGTGTCAGACTCTTTGCCACCCCATGGACTGCAGCTCGTCAGGCCTCCCTGTCCATCACCAACTCCCAGAGCTTACTCAAACTCATGTCCATTGAGTCGGTGATGCCATCCAACCATCTCATCCTCTGTCATCCCCTTCTCCTCCCACATTCAATCTTTCCCAGCATCAGGGTCTTTTCCAATGAGTCAGTTCTCATCATGTGGCAAAGTATTGGAGCTTCAGCTTCTGATCATTCCGTCCAAAGAACACCCAGGGCTGATCTCCTTTAGAATGGACTGGTTAGATCTCCTTGCAGTCCAAGGGACTCTCAAGAGTCTTCTCCAACACCACAGTTCAAAAGCATCAATTTTTCGGCTCTCAGCTTTCTTCACAGTCCAACTCTCACATCCATACATGACCACTGGAAAAACCATAGCTTTGACTAGAAGGACCTTTGTTGACAAAGTAATGTCTCTGCTTTTTAATATGCTGTGTAGGTTGGTCGTAGCTTTTCTTCCAAGGAGCAAGCATCTTTTAATTTCACGGTTGCAGTCACCATCTGCAGTGATTTTGGAGCCCAAGAAAATAAAATCTGTCACCATTTCCAATGTTTTACCATCTTTTTGCCATGAAGTGATAGGACCAGATGCTGTGATCTTTGTTTTTTGAATGTTGAGTTTTAAGCTTCCATTTCCATATCAGCATAGAAATAGCTTATTTTTCTTTTGTCTCAAAAAATTCCATGTTATGGATATATTTTTATTTAATAAGCCACATTTAACAATATAACATAAATAAATAATATCCGCATTTCATAAGTGTGTGTATTACAGAAATTTCTGAAAATACAATTGCTAAATTAAATATGTGTGATGGTAATTTCGGTGGTTCTTATCTTAGTCTTTCCTAAATGTTACTAATTTATCCCTAGAGAGCCAAG
Organism: Neotragus pygmaeus; assembly: GCA_006410875.1. Taxonomy (NCBI): domain Eukaryota; kingdom Metazoa; phylum Chordata; class Mammalia; order Artiodactyla; family Bovidae; genus Neotragus; species Neotragus pygmaeus. The sequence continues at coordinate 1,322,933 of SJYV01042235.1, read as the reverse complement.
GAAGGGCTCGTTTTCTTGACACCATGACCCACACAGAACATTGCTGTGACACTGAGAATTAACAGCCATTAAATTCTTACAAAGCCCCAGATATTGTCATAGTTCTTTTATATTCTCAGTAATATGTAAGAAAGTTCATATTATTATTCCTATTTTATTAAGAGAAAGAAACTGAGGTTATAACCAGTTAACCTCTTGTCTGTAGGTCGAGGAATCAAGATGTTACTACTGTAGGGCAGACTGAAAAAAATGATCCTTCAAAAAAATATTTCCATCCTAATTTCTGGAAGCTGTCAATATTACCTTATGTGGCATAAATAAATAAGTAAATAAAAATGAGAGTGTCTTTGCAGAGGGGATTGAGTTTGGGATCTTGAGATGGGGAATTTATCCTGGATTATCCAGATGGAGTTTGAATGCCATGCCAAGTGTTCTTAAAGGAGAGAGGCATAGGGAGATTATGGAACAGAAGACGATGTGAATACAAAGGCAGAGGAAATGCAACTACAAATCAAGGAAAGCTGGTAGCCACCAGAAGCTGGAAGAGACAAAGACAGATTCTCCCCTACAGCCTCCAAAGGGAATATGACCCTGTCAAAACCTTGATTTCTGCCCAGTGTTACTGACTTTGGACTTCCGACCTCCAGAACTGTGGGGAAATTAATTTCTGTTCTTTAAAGCTACTGAGATGTGGTAATTAGTTACAGAAGCCACAGGAAACTCATACAATGACTTTAAGTGCTAATAGGCAACACTACTAACTACAATTATTTTTGTTTGTTTACCAGTCTGCTTGATAGAAAATATTATTTCACTGTAGTTCTTTAGTTTGAATGTCTCTGGGAAACTCCACAAACTAGGACAGAGGAAAGGACTGGATTAGGAAGGTTTCCCACCCTAGAGAAGGAAATGGCAACTCACTCCAGTATTCTTGCCTGGAGAATCCTTTAGACAGAGGAGCTTGGTGGGCCACAATCCATAGGGTCAGAAAGAGTCCGACACGACTCATCTGCACACACACACCCCTACACCTTTAGCTGCTTGACTTCGGTGAAAGAACTCTTATCTAAACTAATTCCGGAAGCAGGAGTTTTCCTTTAGCTTTTAAGGAAGAGCCTATTTACTTAGGTTCCATTTGCGGACCTGTGGGGCCTGGGATATGGCAGTGGGGTCTGAACCCACGTTTCTAAAGAAATGAGGCTTAATTCTGCATCCTAGAAGGGCTCCCACACTACCTCCAAAAGGGCTTTAAATTAAACATTTTTCTCATTTCCAAACATATTAAGAAACTTCTGTAGTCTGTTTAAACAGACTTTTTTTTCTGCTTCCTTTGTACAAAATAGGAGCTTTGATTCCTACCTTTGAGAATATCAGAGGCCCACGTGCTAGCCTCACCTGCTTTATCCTACCACGATCCCCACAGTCAACTACCTCTGTCGCCTTCTGGGCGTTCAGGTGGACCGCAGTCGCGATCAGGGTACTAACCTCAGACCTAGATCTCAGCCTGTCCCCGCCGGGGTTACGACTTGGGAGAAGGAAGGGCGGGCGGGTCATAGCGGAGTGCAGGAACTTGGTTAAAGGGAAGAAGGCATTGCCTTCTTTGCGAGTTGAGGACCTATTGCCCTGGAAAGCGGGCCCTTGGTGGGTAGGGTTCAGTGGGTGGTTCTCCGGAACTGTAAGGCTCTCCACCTAAGGAGGATGGTACCTGGATCCAGTGAACACTCTGTGGTCCGCAGGGGACCGTTAGGCCCTCTCCCCGTTCAGCAAGCACTCCGAGGGGCTTTACAACTGTGGTTGTGTGATCTGAGTCTTTACAACCACCTTGACGCTGGCGTTTTTGGATTTTTAGAGAGCGATGTGCCTCACTCTATAGCTGAACTCTACACTTCCAGCCGCCTTCTCCGCTCGCGGTCCTTCCCCTTCAAGTCTCTGCTTGCTGAGTGCAAACGTGAAGGAACGCTAGATGCCCCGACTCGGCGGTCTAACGGGCTTAGACCCATTAGTGGAGTTCCATTTTTTAGAGCCCCTCACTTGGGTTACTGGAATGAAGATATCAGTTGCAAAAGTCGAGGTGCAGTAACAGCAAAGTTTGCTTTTAGAAGAATTTATCCCTATTGGAAAAAGTGAGTAGCTCCGACTTTTATTGACGATTACCATTGAATGAGTTGAAGTCCTGTTGGTTGCAACATTCAAGCTGCCCGAAACTTTTCCAGCTTGTATTTGTCCTGCGGCGCGTCTAAGTAAGCAAAACGTCTTCTTGAAGTTTGTCTCTTCTCACAGTAAACTGCTCTAAATCCCACAAACTGCCTCAAGAATATTTAATCTCACGGTAAGGACAGAATGAGTATAAAGCGGGTTTATGTGCGGGCTCCATGGCTTAGTTGGTTAAAGCGCCTGTCTTGTAAACAGGAGATCCTGGGTTCGAATCCCAGTGGGGCCTCTGCCTTTTTTCTTCCCCCTTCATAGGGGCCCAAATTCTTCATTAACTCCCCACTGCATCTAATTCTCTAGTGTACTAAGTATTACTGTAAATTTTGATTCAATCACGCAGAAACAGCTGTAACTGCAAAAATTCTCAGTTCTAAAGAAAAGGNTGGTTTAAAAAAAATGAGGATTTGCAAAGTGGAGTGGGGGCAATGGGATCTCGGTTTTCAGCCACTTTATACTCAAATGTATGAACTTCCTGGCAAATATAGTCTATTATCTCTTCTGGAGACATACTCCATTGTCTCTGCTTCTGCCTCTTACTATATGCTGTCTCTTATACACATCTAGATGTGTATAAGAGACAGGAAGATGAGGGTTCATCCTTGCAGGATTGGAGCCAGAAACAAGCAAACAAACAAACAAAACTTGGAAGAGAAGATGGTGGGTCACTTTATGGAAACAGAGAAAATGACCTTTTGTTTTTCATCTTTCCCTGTTCTCTCATTTCTAACTGGGAGGTGGGGAGTAGGGGGTGGCGACAAAACTGTACCAACTCTTAAAGCCTATTTCTGAGCTCCCATGCAACTTAATAGTGATTTTAGGGAACTCAGCATTATGTTATCTGTTTTATATTTGATTTTCCAAATATTACTACATTATAATAATGGTAATTTACATTTGCTTCTATTCCTTCAGTATTCATGGAAGGGCTTTAGTCCCAAAAGGAATACATAAATTGGCCCCACTAGACCCTGAATTTTAATTTTGTAATTAAAAAGAAAACAACAAAATGATTCTATAATGCAATGATTCCCAAGCCCAATATACATTTAAATTGCCTTGGGAACTAGTTAAAACTCATCCCCAGAGGTTTTAATTCTGTTTTGCTGGACGTCGCAAAGATGTGTGTTTTTCACAAGCACACCAAGTGATTTTGAATTAAGTGAATCACATTTGCAAGTATCCAGCTTACAATATTGTACACACAACAGAACTGAAAGTGAGGTCACTTTTGTACACTTAGCACTTTTGTACTGATTCATGAACATCTGCTTACTCTCATTATCATCAAGTTACCATTATTGGAAGTCTGCTACATTCCAAGAGTTTCCAGACATGCTGTCATCTAATTAGCCCAACAATCCTGTCAAATATGTGTTATAATCAGTTCTTTGAAGATGAGGAAACAAATTCAATAATATTCATGGTAACAAAGTGACAAAATTAAATGTCAAATTCAGATCTAATTCTGGAATCCATGCTTTTCTCATAATATTTATCTTCTAATTTCATTAGAGTCAAGAATGAAGTTTTTGGCCACAGAGCTAAATAAAATTAAGCAACTTAGATTGATCTCAATCCTTAGTCCTGTTGATTAGGGATCCTGAGATAACTTTCTGTTTTCTGCTGGAAGATAATCAGCCCAGTGAACAATTGCTTAATACATTTAACTTAGGGAGGAGGAAAATATAAAACCTCAGAAGTCTATGTAGGAGGCTTTCCATGAAAAAATGAGCAGACCATATACACAAATTGAATTAATCTTCTCCATCTCCTAGACTCTGTTATTTGGTTGGTTTTGGTTTTGTTTGTTTGTTTTTTGCCTTCGACATGCTCTCTTCATGCCCTGATTGTTTAGATTTAAACATAGTGTATTATCCAGCTAGTGAAAAGTGATAGTGTCTCAGTCATGACCAGCTCTTTGTGACCCCGTGGACTGTAGTCAGCCAAACTCCTATGTCCATGGAATTCTCCAGACAAGAATATTGGAGTGGGTTGGAGTGAGTAGCCATTCCCTTCTCCAGGGGATCTTCCTGACTCAGGGATCAAACGCAGGTCTCCTGCATTGCAGGCAGATTCTTTACCGTCTGAGTCACCAGGGAAGTCCTATTAAGATGGAAATAATGAGTGGAAGAACTGATGCAATCTTCAATTGAGACCAAAAGTGTAAACAAAAGATAGACAATATCTCCAAGGAGATTAATTCACCAATGACAGCCCCTATGGGATCACTGGCACACTGGATTCAAACTGGTTTTATCTGATTTTAAATCAAATTTGGAACCAATACAGATTATTCAATGCCTCCAGAATCACATTCACCCTACTTGCATATCGAGACCCTTAGTGAGTTTTAGTGAAGCCCTGACCTTATCATATTTGCTTCCCTCTCTCAGGAGTGTTGGAATCCAACCCTTTTGCAATCTTTCTCCTGACTAAACTTCTATAGCTAAAGACAGCTCCTAAATACAAATTCAAATAAGAAGAGGTAAGTTCTAGTGATGTCTCTTTCTATTCATACCATCCTAGATGATACTGGGTTTTGTTCAGTTTTGTTTTGAGATAGCAACGAAGGTTCTGAGTTTTGGACAAGATCAGGCAGTATAAGATACCTCTATGAGCTAAATGGTTTCTCATTATGCCAGACCAATGGTTGTCATTTGTTCAAAATTATGTTAATCCCCAAATTATGTCCAGCAAAATCCGATTGTCTAGGAGATGGGGAGGAATCAGAAGGCAGGTCAAGCCACCAAAAAGCAATTCTCTAAAGACCAATACTGTCATGTTTGTTACACCCCAATGTGAAGATCAGAAAGAATTTCTCAGTAATAAAATTTTTATTTTTTTGCTTTAAAATGAATGAATGAAGGCCAGTACTCTGAAGATAAATTTGAGGATCAAAAATATAAACAATAACCAATGGTTTAAAAAAAATGAGGATTTGCAAAGTGGAGTGGGGGCAATGGGATCTCGGTTTTCAGCCACTTTATACTCAAATGTATGAACTTCCTGGCAAATATAGTCTATTATCTCTTCTGGAGACATACTCCATTGTCTCTGCTTCTGCCTCTTACTATATGCGTCCCTGTCCTTGGTGGTTAGACAGCCACAACAAACCATCCTAGTCATGAATTCAGGTAGCTGTATGATATTTTATAAATGGGTAGTTGGTCAAGTTGAACTAGAGGTGTCGGTGAAGCAGGAATCCATCCTGTGGTGAATGGATCCTCAGGGCCAATTGTTATAGGTCACGTTTTAAATTTATTTTTTTTCTGATCTCTTTTCTTGGTTAAACCATGTATTCTTATCAATTCTCATAGACATGCTTCTTTCTGTTAACTGAGTTTTCATTCTTTCAGCACCTCAGATTGAAACTTCATGCGTTCTTTCTGCTCTTTCCTCTCTCCGACATTCTTAATTCGCTCTTCATTCCCACTGCCACTATCAGAGCTAACATTCTCAGCCTCTCTCCCATAGACTCTTGTAGTAACCTCCCAGCTTCTAGTCTCTTTTTGAATCCCTCGTTATTCAGTCATAATAAATGTTTTAAAGTGCTGCTCTAATCATTTCACACCTCTTCTTTTTAAAAAAATGAATTTTAAAAATTCATTTTTTAAAGTAATTTGATTAGATTCCTTGCCTAGTATTCAAGATTTTACATATCCTGGACCCAGGCTGTTTTTATAACTTGATTTTCCACCACCTCACATTGTGCACCCTGTGCTGCAATAATTGATGATGTGTGCTTTCCATGTTTTCAAATAATGTATATCCCTCCAATGCCTTCACCATCATTGGTAAATATTCAGATCCCTTCCATTCCTTCATACTTAATTTTCTTTTATATTAAAGACACATATGTTTAAAGTTCAAAAAATAAAATAATATATAGGCTTACAATAAAAAATAGCAGTTCCCTTCCTCANTAGCCTTGACTAGACGGACCTTTGTTGACAAATTAATGTCTCTGCTTTTTAATATGCTGTCTAGGTTGGTCCAGAGAAGGCAATGGCTCCTCACTCCTGTACTCTTGCCTGGAAACTCCAGTGGACAGAGGAGCCTGGTGGGCTGCAGTCCATGGGGTCACTAAAAGTCAGACACGACTGAGCAACTTCAATTTCAATTTTCACTTTCATGCATTGAAGAAGGAAATGGCAGTCCACTCCAGTGTTCTTGCCTGGAGAATTCCAGGGACAGCAGAGCCTGGTGGGCTACCATCTATGGGGTCACACAGAGTCGGAAACAACTGAAGAGGCAGCAGCAGCTAGGTTGGTCATAACTTTCCTTGTGCCTAATAAATGAAGGAAGGAAGGAAGACAGGCAGGAAGGAAGTTGCAGTGGAGATTATAAAGAGACAGATTTTTTTTTCCACTTCATGACATCAGCTCTACCAGCTACCTCCAGTTTTTTCCTTTAAAAAGAATTATTTACTCTTGTCTCTGCTCCATCTGCATTGCTGCATGCAGGCTTTCTCTAGCTGTGGTGAGTCGGGGCGACTCTCTGTTGTGGTGTGCGGGCTTCTCATTGCGGTGGCTTCTCTTCTTGTGGTTCTAGGCGAGGGCTCAGTAGATGTGGCTCAGGGACTTAGCTGCATCGTGGCATGTGGAATCTTCCTGAACCAGAGATGAGACCAGTGTCCCCTGCATTTGCAGGAGGATTTCTGTCTCCTGTACCACCAAGAAGGTCCCCAGTTTTTCCCTTTTTTAACCAAAGTTACTAACAAACCTGATGGCCTACTTTATTGTCTAGATTTAATTCTAAATGACTAGCCTGTTTCTTAAAATAACCCCATAAAGTGCAATAATTTCCCACTATGAGAGAAACTATTTAAAAGGTAGATTGTCATAAATTGTGTCATAATTGAATAATTAAGCTGGTAAAAATCATTCTGAATATGAATTGAATTATATATAAATTTTAAATGGGGCTTCCCTGTGGCTCAGCAGTAAAGAGGAGCTGCCAAGAAGGAGATTCAGGTTCGATTCCTGGGTTAGGAAGATCTCCTGGAGAATGGAATGGCAAGCTGCTCCAGTATTCTTGCCTGGGAAATCCCATGGAGAAAGGAACCCTGCAGGCTACAGCCTACAGCCTATAGTGTCCCAAAGAGTGAAACACGACTTAATGACTCAACAACAACAATAAATCTTAAATAAGCCTAACTTTGAACAGAGCATTTCTATGAATACACAGTGCAGAGAGATTCAAACAAGTTCTCCACCCAGCCTCCACAGTCACACCTCCCACAAAATCTCTATCTCATCAAATGTGAAATGGTGGTTGTGTATGATATAATCCTGTTTTGTCTTCTGTATATGCAGATGAATGACTTTTTAAGATTCATTGCCTCCAGGTAAACGACTATAGGCTTCATTAACTCAACTTACTTTATCCAATCAAAATTTGGGGAGGAAGAGAAAATACGAAAACTAAGAGAAAAGAAAACCTGGCAGAGATATTCATGTCTCTCTAATCTGTCTTCCATTTCAATATATCTCCGCTTCTTTCTCCTCACTGCAGTTGAGAGATCATTCTTTTTTTTTTTTAATTAAATTAAATTAAATTAAAAAAAATTTTTTTGGCTGCACCAGGTCTTTGTTGCTTGTTGTTTGGGCTTTCTCTGGCTGTAGTGAGCAGGGGCTCCTCTCTGGTCACAGAGCACAGGCTTCTCTTGTTGCAGTGCACAGCCTCTAGAGTGGAGGCCGAATAGTTGTGTTTCACAGGCTTACTTCCTCTCTGGCAGGTGGAATCTTCCTGGACAAGGGATTGAATCTGTGTCCTTTGTATTGATACGCATTCTTATCCACTGTACAACCAGGGATGTCCTAGAGAGATCTTTAAAATAATGCTCATCAGAGTCCACCCACTCCCATTCATCCCCACCATCATCTTTAATTTTTCATTAATTTTCAATTCCTTTTAGCCTACAGATGAAAAGGCCACACTGTCCAGACTCAGTTTACACTTTCCTCCTCAGAACAGGGTTGGGCTGGTCCCTCCCCACCTTCTTCTATTCAGTTAGATAAGTGCACCTGGCCCTTCAGATCTACTTTCCTGAGGTCCTTAATGAAGTCTAAACCCCTATCACAGGCTGCCAAATGCTCCTCCTTTTCAAGCATCATAATTGAATGTCTATTTGCTTGGATTATATATATGTAATATATATATATTATGTATATAATATATATTAATATGAGAAAGTTATTTGGCTTTTTGCTTCATTCAATAATTCATTAGTATTAATTTTAATTACACTCAAAAATTTTAACTTATTCTAATCCTCCTTATTGTAGGACATAAGCTATACCTTTCTTTTCTTTTTTTTTTTTAAGTGGTTCGTGCATTCTTTCAGAATTGTGTTTCCCCAAAAGGTGGTTGGCCTAAAAATATCTAAATTATAATCTCACCACACATTCCATTTATTAACACACAAATTACAGACTGTATCTTGCCCAGGATTAGGTATCTCTTTCTTTAGAACTCAGAAACATTACCTTCAGTTACACTGGGAAAATGAAGATGATTCAATCAAGTACTTCAGAGTTACTCACTCAGTTGTTCTGACTCTTTGCAACCCCATGAACTATATAGCCCACCAGGCTCCTCTGTCCATGGGATTCTCCAGGCAAGAATACTGAAGGGTTACCCATTTCCTTCTTCAGGGGATCTTCCCGACCCAGGGATGGAACTCGGGTCTCCCGCATTGGAGGCAGACGCTTTAACCTCTGAGCCGTGTCCATTTCCTAGAGTTGGAATTCTCCGTGTTCCCTTGGAATTTTTCTGAAGGCGCTTTCAACTTCCCAGTCTCCGTAACCATACCCTCAATGATAATGTTAAAAAACTCACAGGAAAGGGCCTCGAATGTTTTCATTCATACAGTAGTCACTCGTGAATAAGAAAGCAGGCAAGACTAGCTTTCACATATTACGGGGGAGGGACAGAGGGGAGGAGAAAAGGAAAGTGCTTATGGGTGGCGGAAGGAGGAGGAGACTTTTAAAAGAGCAATCTTGGGCCGGAGCCACTTTAGAAGCAAGGAGAGCCTTCATTTTATCAGCCTTGACCTTTCTGAACATGGAGAGCACAAACAACGAGGTAAGCACAGTCTGAATGGGCTTGCTTTTGTCTGTCTTTGTGAATCATTGTCGGGCACACTTAATTTCTCTTTGGCGGAGAAAAGAAGGTGCCTTAAGAATTGGAATTCTAAGAGTTCCCTTAGAATTCCCTCACTTCTTTTTGAGGAGAAAAGAAGGTGCCTTGATTCTTAAATTAAGCGTTTCCTTCTCTGATTAAAAAAAGAAACTCCTGGATATGATCGTTGCCTGGTATATTGGATGAGATCCTTTAGTTTCCCTTCTATAGACACAGGTTCGAAACCAAAGTCGCTGGATCTGCACTCATTGTTTCCCTGAGTCATTAGGGCCAAGAAATAGTCAGAAGCCAGACATACGAGGAGCACTGCAGGCAGCAATTAAAGTTGGAGAGGCTGTGGGGCTTGTCTGGAAAAACTGAGCTACTCTGCCAGAGAAACTTCAGCATTCTCCAGATCTCTTTCCCAGAACCAGCTCATTTTTGCCCTCCCAATTTTAATTAAGACTTTTGTAACCGGGTAATTTTCTGGCGGTCCAGTGGTTAAGACTCAGCATCCTTCTTGGGCCCAGGGTTTGATCCTTGGTTGGGGAACTAAGATCCCACTAGCCTCTTGGTGTGACCAAAAAAAAAAAAAAAAACCCTTTTTTGTAGCCCCTAAGTTAGTAATTTGTGTAAGGGCTACGCAAATGTGAGATTTGAGTATGAATGTAAACCTGCTATAGAGATGTAAAGATGCCATACAAATGTTAATTTGTCCCATCTTGGAGGTGACAGGATTTAGATTTGGGAACAAAACTGGGACTTTTAATAATGATTTGTGGTTTAATTTCTATCTTAAATGCTTACCTGTGTGCCCTTAGTTATGTAACCTCTGAGCCTCAACTTCTGCATCTGAAAATTGAAAGAAATAAAAGGAGTGTTGTCCTGTGGAACAATACCTGATGGAAGGTTTAGACTCAACAGATGTTAGTTTCTTTGTATCAAACAGTTTTATCCCTACTGTTCTCTTGTTTCTTTTGAGTTAACCAGTATTTCTTGCAACAAAAGGGAAATGAATTCTACCCTCCTAATCAAATGGAATAACAGGTATGGATCAAATCACACAAGCAAATATAAACCTACATCAAGTGATAGGAATGAATCAGTTGATCTGTATTGGTCTATAAAGTAAAAGTTACTAGATGAATTTAACACTTAAAGTGAGCTTCTGAAAGAGGATTAAAGTTTAAGGATATGAATATAAGGGATGGTGGTGTGTGTAGAGTTGAGTGATATCCCTTCAGGCAAAGTAAATAGCTTGGCAAGGAGTTTTGTGACAGTAGCTTGGAGCAACAGTACAGGAGAGGTTTATCTCGTAGAGGTCAGGGAGGGGAATAGGGAAAAAAACCCTCCAGGTGAGAGAGAATGGATATGATGAGAGACCCTAGGGTTTTCTCCAAGCAGAGAGTAGTTTCTTCTATGTCTTTTGTTTTATCTTTTCTTTCTTTTAGGGGGAGGGAGCTGCGCTGATTGGCTTGTAGAATCTTAGTTCCCCCACTCCCCAACCAGGGATTGAACTTGGACTCTTGGCAGTGAAAGCAGAGTCCTAACCATTGTACAGCCACGGAATTCCCCTTTTCTCACACTTTCAAATCGGCCTTCCATTTCCCCATCGTTGCTTCCCTTTCTTATAAACCCGAGTATTAAGATGATGTCCAGAAGGGATTCCACATTGCCAACACAGTTCAGTGATTGTCTTGGTGACTTGGACGTGAGGTATCTGAAGTCAGGCAGTGGATGCAGTGGGGCGGACCCCAAAACAATGACTGGCTGGTTCCTTTGTCCCCAGAACAACTCCAAAGAGAAATCTGAAGAACGTATGAGTTACAAACTTACATCAGTAGAAGTTGAAGAGGGACAGGGAACTTCTGGTGAAGCAGAGAAAGCAAAAAACTCAGCACAGAGGACCAAAAGAAAAAGAGATACAAAAAATAGCACAGGTAAGAAGAGTCGGACACGACTGAGCGACTTCACTTTCATTTTCACTTTCATGCATTGGAGAAGGAAATGGCAACCCACTCCAGTGTTCTTGCCTGGAGAATCCCAGGGACGGGGGAGCCTGGTGGGCTGCCGTCTGTGGGGTCGCACAGAGTTGGACACGACTGAAGTGACTTAGCAACAGCAGCAAGAGAGCTACAGTTCCTCAAATCGTGTTTCCTTGGGCCTGAGAAGGCTGAGGGATTTTTTTTCTGAAAAAGTAGGAAAGAAATTTTCATCCTGTGTTCTGTAAATCCTGCACTTTGAAGCCTAGCTTACGTCTCACCTCCTGGTTCTGAGCATTGTTTCTCCTACTCTGCTGCTGGGAGATAAGGAGCTCAGTGTGTAGTGATCTGAGTACAGATGGGTGTAAATTTGAAATCCCACCCTTGAAGCTTCACTTTATGCTAAGTTGGGTCAAGGTCAGGGTGGAGGGTCAGTTGTAATTCACTTAGAATAATTAGGTAAACCACCTACACTTAGTGTCACTATAGTTGTGACTGTTCTGGAGGTGTGTCCTTCGAATCCTTGAATGGTAAGAGTATGTGAGGGGCATCAGGAAACCAGAGTGCTGCCCTGGGTGGGGTGGGCTGCAAGAGTTATGGGTGCTAGTAGTTGTGTAGCATTGCTGGGTGGCTTATTTTGTCTTGTAGTGAGAGGGCAAGGTATCACTGAGTATTTATGACCTCAGTTCTATTATTCCCTCAGGAATTGGAAGTGCACTCTCTAGGTCAGCCTCTAGAGAAGTGCACTCTCTAGGTCAGCCTCTTCAGAGTCTGTGGCTTATTGCTCTCACAAAAGAGCAAGTGTGTGTGAGTAGTGGGGAGTTTTAGGAAGTAAGAAAACTGAGGGATTCAAAAACAGCCTCAGTCTTAGGTTTGAGGTTCTGTCCCTTGGAGTCTGCAGCTTTCCAGGTGGCTCAGTGGTAAAGAATCTGCCTGCCACTGCAGGAGATGAGGGTTTGATCCCTGGGTCAGGAAGATCCCCTGGAGGAGGAAATGGCAACTCATTCCAGTATTCTTGCCTGGGAAATCCCATGGACAGAGGACCCTGACGAGCTATAGTCCATGGGGCCACAAAGAGTCAGACGTGACTGCACACGCACACCCTTGGAGGTTAGGTAGTCTTTTGGGAATCATTGAATTGTACAGTGGGGATTAGACTACTGAGAACTAAAAGTGATTCTACTTTTGACATTCAAAAGGTCTACATTAAAGTTATTAAAGATCTACGTTAAAGTCATGGCTCATTCTATCCCATTCCCCTTCAGCTTGCGGTCCAGGAGACACATCACAACGCTGTGACGGTGTGAAACCTCCGAAGACACGGACGCCGATCCCCATCCCCCCTCTACCTGCTGTCCTGCCGCCTGTCAACCTGGTCCACAGGGACGTAATTCGTGCTTGGTGCCAGCAGTTAAAACTGAGCACCAAAGGCCCGGTGAGAGTCCAGAGTGGGAATGAGGCCCTTGGGAGGAAGACCATGAACCTTGGTCTTATTATTCACTCACTCTTCTCTTGTCTTAGAAACTAGATGGATATAAACGACTCTGTGAATATGGTTACCCTCATCAAAAAGTGAGTAATTTGTAGGGAATGTGGCTCAGTAGAAGGTTTAGTTCTCATCCTAATTACTTATTTTAGCATCAGAAGGTGAGTAGAATAATAGCCTTTCATCTTTTAAACCCTCTTTGTAGGACATTCCTGCCACAGCACAGGAGGCCAGGATCCTGTCACTATCGAAAAGGATAAAGATAGAAAAGGGGGAACTACCCCTGGAATGCTCTGTTGAGAGAACATCTTCTGAAGGGGCTGCTCCTCTGGCACGGGGGCCACCTGCCCTTGAGGGAGCTCCTCCGCCTCTTGAGGCAGTTGTATCAACTTCTGCCCCCGACTCAGAAGCTGTGTTTGCCTCCTGGAGCAGAATGACAGCCAGGGCCGTGAAGACGGAGTCAGTACGATCACAAGAGACTTGTGGTGAGATCGTTATTAAAATATACATATTTATATATTTCTTTGCAGTTGCACTGGGTCTTCATTGCTGAACATGGGCTTTCTCTAGTCGCAGGGACTGGGCACTACTCCCTACTTGCAGTGGGTGGGCTTCTCATTGCGGAGCCTTCTCTCATGGAGCACAGGCTTCTAGGCGAGCCAGCTTCAGCAGTTATAGCACTTGGACTCAGGAGTTGTGGCACCCAGGCTTAGTTGCTCCTGGCATGTAAAATTTTCCCGTACCAAGGATACAACCCGTGCCCTCTGCATTGGCAGGCAGGTTCCTACCCATGGTGCCACCAGGGAAGTCCCAGTAAGCTCATTTTTAAGAATAGGTTCTGGTTCAGGTGGGAAAAGAAGCTTAATTGATGTTAGACACTGACTAACTTCAGAATATTATCAATATCACGTGAAGTCATAGTGATTCCTAAGTCCCAACCACAGATTTTTCTGATTCAGGTCTTGGCAGGGCCTGGGGATGTACATTTCCAACAATTTCCCAGGCACTGCTAATCTGGGGACCACACTTTGAGAAACACTGTTCTAAATTGATGAAGTCATCAGAAGAAGACAGCAATCTGGCTTAATTTTTTCCCCTTCTTTAGAGAATTACAAAAGTAAAAGCAGGCTCCAAAATCAACTGCCTGGGCTAAAGCCCTGTATCTCTAGTTTCCAGGTTGCTCTGGGTAAAGACAGTTAATAATAATATACCTATTGCATGATATTTTTGTAAGAGTTACAGAAGACAAGATTCAGTTCAGTTCAGTTGCTCAGTCGTGTCTGACTCTTTGCGACTCCATGGACTACAGCACGCCAGGCCTCCCTGACCATCACCAACTCCCGGAGTTTACTCAAACTCATGCATATTGAGTCGGTGATGCCATTCAATCATCTCATCCTCTGTCAGCCCCTTCTTCTCCTGCCTTCAATCTTTCCCAGCATCAGGGTTTTTTTTCAAATGAGTCAGTTCTTCGCATCAGGTGCCCAAAGTATTAGAGTTCAGCCTCAACATCAGTCCTTCCAGTGAACACCCAGGCCTGATTTCCCTTAGGATGGACTGGTTGGATCTCCTCGCAACCCAAGGACTCTCAAGAGTCTTCTCCAACACCACAGTTCAAAAGCATCAATTCTTCGTCACTCACCTTTATAGTCCAACTGTCACATCCATACATGACTACTAGAAAAACCATAGCCTTGACTAGACAGACTTTTGTTGGCAAAGTAATGTTTCTGCTTTTTAATATGCTCTATAGGTTGGTCATAACTTTCCTTCCAAGGAATAAGCATCTTTTAATTTCATGGCTGCAGTCACCATCTGCAGTGATTTTGGAGCCCCAAAAGTAAAGTCAGCCACTGTTTCCACTGTTTCCCCATCTATTCCCCGTGAAGTGATGGGACCGGATGCCATGATCTTCGTTTTCTGAATGTTGAGCTTGAAGCCAACTTTTTCACTCTCCTCTTTCACTTTCATCAAGAGGCTCTTTTATCAAGGAGATAAAATTAAGGAAGACCATGTACTAGTTAGCCATTACAATGTCTGTTGAGACCCTTATCCTCTGGTGACCTCCCTTGCCCCTCAGGAGAAAAGCCTGGGACCATATCCTGCCCACTGTCTTTTGTACACAGTGGGGTGTTATTCCAGGACTTTGCTTCAGATGTGTAAGATACCCCTCTCCATTAAACCATTGATGTTGCTAAAAAATTAAACAAAATTTTTAAGATAGGAGACCCCTGAACTGATGGCCTTCCCAGACCTAATCTGGCTTAATGTTTCTATTGAAGGAAGCCAGAATGAATACCCTTTGCCATAAAAATCTTGAGCTGAGGGCAATTAAGAAGCAGCAACCCCAGAGAAGACTCTCCTTTTCTAGCCTAAAGGCAGGATATCTATGTTCTTTTTGCAGGAGACAGATTTATCCAGAGTAACCTGCAAACATACCTCATCCATTAGTTTCCTCTCATATATTTACCTCCTCACTGTTTGCCACCCGTGGGAGCATAAAACTGCTTTCCTTTGTCCTGTCATTTCTTTACAAATGTATTATTCTTTGTCGGAAGGTGTTATATAAGATGGAGTATTCTAAGCTGCCATTTTAAGCTAGTTTTTGCTTTTTTTCCCTGAACTGTGGGTGCTGCATGAATTCATCAACTGTCTTTCCCTTGTTGATTTCTTTTTAAAAATTTAATGTTTTTACATTATTTTCTAAGAGGAACAGAGTGGAATAAGTAGGTGTCCAGTGTTAGTATCTGAGAGCTGGCACTTGAGAAAGACAGTTGAGTCAAAGGCCATGGTGCAGACTCAGACATTAGGACTGGGTCTTGCTGTGCTCACACTTGCCTCTCTATTTCTTCCCCAGAGGTCCGGTGGTGTGTGGCCCACGGGAGAAGTCTCCCAGCTAACACAGAAGGCTGGGTTCGTTTACAGTTTCATGCTGGGCAGGCATGGGTGCCTGGAAAACGAAGGAGGGTGTCCGCATTCTTCCTGATACCTTCTAGTGATTTTCCACCCCCACACCTGGAGGACAATATGCTCTGCCCTGAGTGTGTACAGAGGTAATTACCTGGTACTTTTCTACACACTGAATGTGGGCATTCGGTTTTTAGTTGGAGGGAGAAAAGAGATATATATTTATCTTAATTAGCCTTGCATTTCAACCACAAGTTGTCAGTAGAGTTTCAGAAAGTGTATTCCTAGGGAAAAGAACATTTTTATGTCAAGGCTTAATGCATCTACCTGGAGACCCATAACTTTGAGGCAGTAACCACTGTATAATTACTATATCCCAGGCATATGTACTACACAGAAATAATGACTAGCAAAAAAATCCTTCATTTAAGTGGCCTACAGTATAATAGGGATAACTGCTATGTAAACAACTGTATCACCATGTGATGACTGTGATCAAACAGGAAGTTTCTTAATTTAAAGAAAGAATTATCTAGATGTAAAGGAGGATGCAAGATCATTTTTCAGTATAGGGACCAATGCCAAGGTTGTGAAAGGACTTAGGACAAAGAAATTGCCAGTAATGACAGAGTGTCGTGGAAAACAAGCTTCAGACCATCCCTGGGTGATGGGCCACTGAAAAGTTTTAAGCAAGTAAATGAACTGAGGCTTACACTTCCAAGGAGGGTAGGATACAAGATCTATTTGCAAAATCACATGGGATAATTCAGTTTCTCATGTTTAAAGGGCCTGACACCTTCTACAGGTGCCAAAGAAGAAACCTGGCTACTTATACTTAAACACTAATAAGGGTAACAGCTGCATGGGGGCTGAAGACAGCTTCAAGGAATAGCAGTGTCATATCAAATGAAGCTGAAGAAGATACAGATAACATAATAGATTGGAGAAGATTGAAAGCAGTAGAGAATGTAGATGATTTGGTGTGGGTTGAATAAGGGGAGGAGAGAAGTAGAGGCAGCAATCGGAGGTATTTTCTGAAAGGCACAAATCGGGGAGTAGCAGGATGCTCAGAGAGAATTGTCATGTTTTCTGCTGAAGAAAGCTAAGTGTGCTTCTGGGCTTAGCTTAGGAGAGGGGCCTATGGAGAAGGAGGATGGAAGGAGATCCATCCTTCAGGATAGAGGGGCTGATTCCACCCAGACTTGGTTCCCAGGGATCCATCTCCTCACCCTACAGTTGTGCAGGAAACCATTCTGGGCTTCATCCCAAGTTCTCTGTTGGCCTGCTGGGGGCCCACGTTTGGTATCATCATGACTGAATGCCAGAGGTCTAGGACAGTTGGAAAACTGAAGCCTCAGGTGGTAGGGGGAAGAGTCTCCAGCTAGACTCTCCCCATCCACAGCCAGAAGTGCCAGCCTTCAGGCCCCGGCACACACACCATGTCCCACAGGAGGACGTATGTGAGTGTGCACTCATCTTTTCCCATTTCAGCTATCCTGTTTCCTGCCACAATCTTTTGTCAAGCAAGTTGGATACAATGGAGGTCACTTTGGGTAGCCTTTTAGTAACATTCTTGGGCCACTGGGCAAATGGTTTAAGTTCCCTGCGGGAACTCTCGGCCATGAGCTGCACAGGAGAGGAACATATTAGAGAATAACATAACTTGAATATTGTCATTCCTTGATGACATGGCCACATGCTTTCTACACATGGTCCTAAAGTTTAAGGAAGATTTTATTGGGATTTTGGGGTGGGTTTCTTGGTTCTTTTCAAGAATGCAACTTGCTATTTCCTCTCAATTCTAAAACATTTCATTTACTTTATAGGAATAAAGTATTAACAAAAAGCCTGCAGTGAGATCATAATACCAGTAAAAGGGTACAGCTATGATTATAATTAATGATAGAGAAGTAATCAACTTCAATCAACAATCAACTCCACGGTGACTTTAGACAGCTGAACTCTGGGCCGCTACACTCTCTCCATGCTTCCTGCTTCCAGGGTGCACAGCTTGCTTACAAGGTTACATGAAAAAAGAAAGCTTGTGAACTGAAGGGAAACAGAAGCAGAAGTGACTGTCTATCCAAAGATGCCCAGCCCTAAGGGAGCAGAGGATAAATGAGATGGGGACATTTTAAAAATACTGTCACTGAATGGAATTAATTTGCTTGAAAATGCCTCAAGTAAATCTCTACATTGGACAAGATGGATCTTATAGGCAACTGTTGAAATTTGGTCATGTACACCTTAACCAGATATTCAACCTTATCATCACCAGGAATGGTACAAGCAGAAATGTTTCCTGACATGATACAATGTATCACTGACAATATTCTTGCCCCAAAGAATCTATTCACAGGGAAGCAATCAGTCCTGGTTATGCCTCTTGTCGCAGCATAATTAGGTGAGCTTACCTTCATTTGGGTGTCAGTTACTTAGATGCACCCATCCATATGTAAATATTTACAACCTATGCACTTAAGATGTCTATATTTTATGTGTATGTGAGTTATAATGTTCCAGATTGAATGATACAGTATAGTGCCTCTAGTAAAAAGGCAAGTAGAAAAATTTAAGCTTAAAACTTTTATTTTAAAATAAAATAATCTAGGCCAGAGCGGGAGGGAGGTTGCACAGNTTATAATGTTCCAGATTGAATGATACAGTATAGTGCCTCTAGTAAAAAGGCAAGAAAAATTTAAGCTTAAAACTTTTATTTTAAAATAAAATAATCTAGGCCAGAGCGGGAGGGAGGTTGCACAGGGCTGAGGCAAGCCAAGGATGAGGCTTGCCCCATCCTCCTTCCCATATCAGTGGATCCTGCCCAGAGTATGGCTGGCTGCAGGCGAGGGGGCAGAGCATGACTGGGCGGTGCTGGCGCTGAGACAAAGCTGTTTCCAGTACAAAGCAGGGATCGCAGCAAACACATCCACCACGGAAGCGCTATGGCATTACTTCTCCCTTCCGCTCAGCAGCCCCCAAGGAGACTAACTGCCTACCTACACAGAAACTAGTGGAGACTCTGAAGCCCTATGGGGTTTTTGAAGAGAAAGAGGAACTTCAGTGCAGGATTTTAGTTTTGAGAAAATTAACCTGGTAAAAGACTGGATACGAGAAGTCAGTGAAAGCAAGAATCTTCCACAATCTGTAATTGAACATGCTGACGGGAAAATGTAAGATCTGGATCTTATAAATTAGGAGTATATACAAAAAACTGCCAATATTGATGCATTGTGTGTTGCAACAAGACATGTTGATTGAAATGACTTTTTCACCTCATTCTATGATAAGTTGAAATTACAGGGACAAGTAAAAGATTTAAGAGCTGTTGAAGAGGCATTTGTACCAGTTATCAAACTGTTTGATGTGATAGAGATTTATAGTTTGTTTGCAAGATTAGCACTGCAGACTATTCCAGGGAACTTGGACTTAAAAGATGACAGTCTGCTTAAAAATTTAGATATGTATAAGAGTCTTAATGATTGCAGGGTTTTGATTTTGTTGCAAATCAATGAAATGGTTTTACTAGTATCAAACATTGACAACTTCAGGTTAACCCTGAGGGCTATCAAACTGTGGGCCAAATGCCACAACATCTACTCCAATGCATTAGGTTTCCTCAATGGTGTCTCCTGGTATATGCTCATAGCAGGAACTTGCCAGCTTTGTCCAAATGCGATAGCATCAACTCTTGTACATAAATTTTTCTTGGTATTTTCTAAATGATATGTGTTTAGATCATGTTAAAATAAAGTTGATTATAGACACTGAAAAATAAAATACTCCATTGTATATGTGAAATGATCCTTCTGAAATATATTGGATCATGACAGTGCTCAAAACCCTCTCTTGGATCCTGTTGATTCAGAGGGAAAACCAAAATCCTTGTAATGACTTTCAAGGCCTTCCTAAAGTGCCTTATACCGCATGCCCCCTTTTCCATAACACTTATCTCCTCTAATTTATAATTTGTCTTCCCCAACAGTATAAAAAGATTTGTCAATTTTGTTTGTGCATGTGGGTATCACAACAACCTCCTAGAACTGCCGAACACGTAGTCGGCGCTCAATAAATGTTTATTCAACAAATGATGAATGAAAAGGTTTGAAGTGAATTAGGAAAGGAGACAGATTGCAACTTACTTACTTAGAAATCTATATTTTAAAATTAACCTCTGCCCTGTCTATATTCTTTTGGAAAGTAATTGCTGTGAGTTACCTCTTGGACAGGAAATACTCTGTTGTGTTGACTCCCAGCATTCTTTCTCCGTAACTCTTTTCATCATCTACAGTTCACCTACCCAAAGTGAGAAATGACACTTCTCTTTATTCAACTAATGCATAGGGTGGGAGTGGTCATTGCCTGGAAGGGGCAAAGAGAGACTTCTTTGGTGATGCAAGTATTTTCTGTCTTGACTAGGGAGTTGACTACCATTTTTCAAAACTTAACAAATAGGACACTAAGATCTGTGTATTTTACTGTAAATTTTACCTCAGAAAGAATTTGGAGATCAGAGAGGCAATGGTGTCTGTCACATGTCTGTACTCCTAGGATTTGTATATTGAGACCTCAGTGTATATATGNACTCTCAAGAGTCTTCTCCAACACCACAGTTCAAAAGCATCAATTCTTTGGCGCTCAGCCTTCTTCACAGTCCAACTCTCACATCCATACATGACCAGAGGAAAAACCATAGCCTTGACTAGACAGACCTTTGTTGGCAAAGTAATGTCTCTGCTTTTGAATATGCTGTCTAGGTTGGTCTTAACTTTTCTTCCAAGGAGTAAGCGTCTTTTAATTTCATGGCTGCAGTCAGGACTCATTAGCGCTAATGAAAATGAATGACAGAACTTCCTTCTGCTCTTCCTCAAAAGCCCTGATTAAATCTTACTTCATTGGTAACATTCTTTGATATATTCTGATTCTCAAAACTCTAAAATTATCTTTTTTATCTATACTGGATTGAAACTCACATCTTGTTGTTAAGAAACACAAGTGGGACTTATCTGACTTATCTAATACCTTGAGCTCCCAATGCAAGGGGAAGGGTTTGATCCCTGGTCAGGGAACTAGATACCCACATGACTCACCTGAGAATTCACATGCCACTTTCCACTTGAACTCATGTATAATTGCCAAACCAATGTTTTCATATACTTGTATCATATAGCTGTCACTTTTTATAGGACATCTTCAGATTTCATTGTGGTTTTGAAACTACATTCTCTGATTAAAAAGCTCTTCCAAAAATTTGCATGTCACAACTTAGACCCAATTCAGCCAAGTGAAATATTTTAAAAATGGGAAAAAAACCAGAAGAGCTCAAGTTTTGAGGGCAGCTAGATATAAGTTAAATTTCTATCCTTAAAGCTCAGTGAAGTTAACAGCTCACCTTTGCTAGGCTGAAAAAAAAATTTTTTTTTCAAAAATAAAATTATATTAGGAAAATAATAGGCACTCAACCAAGAGTAATTGTTGTAATATCTGCCATGTTTTGTCTCTATCTTCCCTTTCTACACTGAAGTGATCTGTAATTACCAAGCACTTATTAGCCATTTCAAAATTTGTTGGCTTTGGGAATTTAATCTCTCTAGCCTTAGGTTTATTGAACATATAGTTTTATTTACATACAGTTAAATTTACCCATTTTAATGTATGTGTGTGCTAACTCACTTCAGTCATGTCCCACTCTTTATGAACCTATGGACCATAGCCTACTGGATTCCTCGGTCCATGGGATTCTCCAGGCAAGAATACTGGAGTAGATTGACATGCCCTTCTCCAGGGGAATCTTCCAACCCAGGGATCAAACCCAGGTCTCTTACATCTTCTGCATCTGCAGTTTGCCACTAGCACCACCTGGGAGGCCCACTTGAGGGTACAGCAGTATCTTAACTGTGGTGTTCATTTACCCTCCATATAGATTCTTGATGGAATAGCTGTTAAAGAATTTTGCTCTTTTAGGGGGAAGGGATTATTTGTTTTCTTATTATTGATTTAAAGAACCTTTTACATATAAATTCAGAATTAGCATGTCACCTTTTGCAACAAAATTCCTGCTGGGATTTTGATGAATTTTCTGGGCCAATGTGTAATGAGAAAAGTAGTATATTGTAGGTCTAGAGTTATGGATTAACTCTAAAAAAATATTTGGTGTGTGGCATAATGTGGTTAATGATAGCCATGTTTCTTGCAATAAGAATGCATTTAAATGTGTTCCTCTGTAAGCAAATATCTGTACTCAAGGAGAATGCAGTGTGTAAGGAGTTATCTAGAGTAAAAGAAGGCAGTAACGGAATACTGATGCTGGGGAAGACTCTTGAGAGTCCCTAGGACAGAAAGGAGATCAAACCAGTCAATCCTAAAGGAAATCAACCCTCAAGATACATTGGAAGGACTGATGCTGAAACTGAAGCTCCAATACTTTGGCCACTTGATGTGAAGAGCCAACTCACTGGGAAAGACCCTGATGCTTGGAAAGATTGGCAAGAAGAGAAGGGGATCACAGAGAATGAGATGGTTGGATGGCATCACTGACTCAATGGAGATGAGTTTGAGCAAACTCAGAGTGATAGTAAAAGACAGTGAAGCCTGGAGTGTAGCAGTTCGTGGGGTCAGAAAAAGTCGGACACAACTTAGCAACTGAACAACAAATGGAGTGCAGGTGGGTTGTATGTAGTGTGGAGGGTATTGTGAAATGAAGGTAATAATCAACTGTTAAATTCGAAGACTTTGTTAATATAACTCAACCAGTATCTAATGCAATGATTTGACCTGTGGATGGGGTCTATAAAACAAAAGAGATGATACACATGTGTGTTTTGTAAAGTGGTAATAACTTGCAAAGACTAAGGAAGTAAGAAGTCTAACACCTAAGTTTGAGACCACATGTGCTATTTTAATAGATGGCTGATATTACCCATTACCTAAATAGTAATGATAATGATATTTGTCTCACAGAATTATAAAAATTAATAAGACATATTAATATATTAACATCTCATATAATTAATGAAAGATGTATAACATACTTCATTCATTCAAGGTCTATGCAAATGCTATTTATAACTATTTTATTTCATTCTTTCTTAGCTTCTGTTGCCCCCAAAGAGAATATCAACTATTAAGTTGCTCTAAACAGAATATTTCCCTGGCCAACCAGTCTGCTCCTATGGATGGGCTACCTTGAGACACTTTATGTAGCTGGTGCCAACAATATAATTTGAGTAGTGATAGCAAGGTTAGTAAATTGGGAATTTGTGCTGCTTAGAACAAAGATGGGAATGTGAATTCTTTTATTACCTTTTTATTTCTCTCTTATTCTCTGAAGGAAAGAAAAAACAATTTTGTGTAAACATACATTATTTTTTAAAGTCACTTTTTGGGAAGGCATTAGTGGTATAAAATCATAATTCTTACACTGAGTCATNGGCTGGATGGCATCACTGACTCAATGGACGTGAGTCTGAGTGAACTCCCGGAGTTGGTGATAGACAGGGAGGCCTGGCGTGCTGCAATTCATGGGGTCGCAGAGTTGGACACGACTGAGTGACTGAACCGAGCTGAAGTTAGAAAATATTTTTCCATAAAGCTTCTCTCCATTGGCTGTAGCTCACTCACTACTGGCAGATGTCCGTGTTTTTCCTGAATTGATTTCTAAGCCAAGTGATTTGGCCCATGTTCTTTTCTCATCATTGAGGAGTGTAATTATAATTTCAGAGAAAAGAATAAAGTGTTGATGTGCTCAGAAGAGGAGTGCCACAACCTGAGTGTACTCTATTTCTCTTCTTTCTTCAAGGGCTTCTAGTAAAGGGAGTATAGCTGTATGGTGGGACAGTCATGCAAATGTGCCTTTCAGCTGTGTACTGCAAGTCACTGGCCCCATCTTGAACACCACTGTTTAAAGTTTACACTTGCACTATAACTCCCATCTATTCCTCCCAGGCACTAAGAGTAGCAGGGATTCTAAAGTTGGGGCAGTCTTATGGCTTAGACTCAAGGACTCCTCATCAGCCTTGCTGAAATGTCCTTGGAATGGCCCTGTATTTCAACACTCTTCCTACCCAAACTCCCTTCCTCTCTTTCACATGGGTCAGACCTACATCATGGTCTTACAGCTCTCCTAACCTTCTGTCTCCCTTCTTATTTTCCTTTGCAGTTGTTTTGTATAACAAATCTCTTGCACACTCAGTCCCTTCATGCCATCTGCTTCTTGAAAGACATGAACAAATACAAATGGTGCCAGAAGCAGTCAGAAGAAAACAAGTTATGAGATTCTGGAACTGGCTCAACGATCTGCTGGTGAACACAAAAGGACAGCATTCTGAGTACTATACAGAGGATGGATAGTCCCTGGCACACAATGATGGTCCAGTTGCTGAAGCTATCACTGGAGGAGGTCTGGCAAAATGTCATGGTAAAGGGGAATGCCCTCATAAGTGCTATAATTCAGGCATTTGGAAAATAAAGGTGTCAAAGATCCTATAAAGTTAGTGGAGTTGGCTGCTTACTGGTAAGTTGTATTAATGTCCATCAATGGGATAATGAGAAACTGAGGGCCATTAACAAACACGGGAAGACTAAATATGAGATGTGAGAGCCAGAAAGCATCTAGTAATTTACAGAGGCCCACATCTCCTGCTGTTAGATGAATGGACACAGCTGAACAGCAAACAGAAGCTCTAATAGCTAAAGTTGCAGAGCTACAGAGCCTTAAAATTTTAGCCAAGGCAGGTCTAATATGCTAAAGTCAGCAAGCTGATTGGGAGAAATCTTGGACCCTGAAACATCAGGTGCAGATATTGGGATGGATACCCCTGAAAGTGTTGGCTCTATACAGCCCTGTGAATTCTCAGACTTTTCAGAGCTGGTCTGCAGTCCCCTAGTAAGAGCTAACACAACCTGTATGCTAGAGGATGCTTCACAACAGCAGCCCCCTCCCCAAAGATAGTCGTGACAGGTGCTTTCATCAAAAATGTCTTCCAAATCCCTCTCCCAACTACTAGGTCAATAACTGAGAATTACATTCCAGCATAATCCAGCTGAGGACATAATGGGACTGACAAGGGAGGAAAGAGAACATCTACTGAAGGATCTGCAGACATTAGCCAGCATACACTGACAGGAGTTAGAGGGATAATTCTTTCACTAGTTTTTAAAAGCAACTGATCGAAAGGACTGGACCAAGNATCCAGCTGAGGACATAATGGGACTGACAAGGGAGGAAAGAGAACATCTACTGAAGGATCTGCAGACATTAGCCAGCATACACTGACAGGAGTTAGAGGGATAATTCTTTCACTAGTTTTTAAAAGCAACTGATCGAAAGGACTGGACCAAGATGTTGGAGAAGGTGATGGCACCCCACTCCAGTACTCTTGCCTGGAAAATCCCATGGACGGAGGAGCCTGGTGGGCTGCAGTCCATGGGGTCATGAAGAGTTGGACACGACTGAGCGACTTCACTTTCACTTTTCATTTTCATGCATTGGAGAAGGAAATGGCAACCCATTCCAGTGTTCTTGCCTGGAGAATCCCAGGGACAGGGGAGCCTGGTGGGCTGCCATCTATGGGGTCACACAGTCGGACACGACTGAAGTGACTTAGCAGCAGCAGCAGCAGCAGCAGCAGCATGACATTAGATAAGCAAGAATTCATTATGTTGAAGGAATATTTTCTCTTTGCACAGGATTTAAGATCTTAGCAAGGATCCCATGAGATGGGGCAGATTCACTGCTAGGATGGTTCTTAGAGGTCTGGGGAGAGGGGAAAGTGACAGCCAACACCAAGAAAAGTATAAATACCCAAGCTTCCCTGGCAGAGGGTAGAGGAGGGAATAAAGAGGTGAGCAAAGTGGACCTGCAGGGCAGGAATGTTATGTGAGGCTGGAAACCCACGAGAGGATGTTCCATGGGAGGGCCCAGCTAACCATGGCCGTCAGAAATGTGATGGAGAAGGGAGAAGCAGTATTGCTGAGAAGGTCAATGGTCCTCTGCAGACCAGGCTGGTGGTGGGTGAGGCTGGCACAGAACTGGGCTCGTTAATGTCGTTCTTGGGGTGATGGGCCCTGAAGTCAATGAGCCAGATGGTTCCACTTAACAAGCAGAAACCAGGAGGCTACAATTACCAGGAAGGATGGAGGGCAGCCAAGGGGCCCTGATTCACAGGAGGCTGTGGAGACGGTTAATAGATCATGGTGCCTAGGGTCAAAGTAGATGGGCAGCCAACAGGATGCTTCATTTTTTTTTTTTTTAATGTGGAGGTGAACAACTAGTTTTATTTTAAAAACTTCCAGGTTTTTTGAGATGTAATTGGCATAAACCACTGTACAAGTTCGAGGTCTATAATAATTTGATACATGTACTGATGTGTACTCAGTCATGTCTGACTCTTTGTGACCCCATGGACTATAGCCAACCAGGCTGCTCTGTCCATGGAATTCTCCAGGCAAGAATATTGGAATGGGTTGCCATTTCGTACTCCACTGATACACTTATCACTTATCTATTGTGAAAAAAGATGCTTCTTAACACCTACAATTAAAGTCAAGAATAGAGGAGCAGGAGGACTTCCCTGGAAGTCCCCGGTTGGGGAACTGGGATTCCAGAAGCCACACAGTGTAGGCAAAAAAAAAAAAAAAAAAAAAAAAAAATATATATATATATAGATATAGCCATTAAAAAACCATAAAAGAAAAAGTTGACTATATTAAAAAAAAACTCATTAAAAAGGTGAAAAAGAAAAAAATCTTAAAAGGAATTTTTGTTATTGTTGACAGNAAAACAAAAAAAGAAAAAAAAAAAAAAAAAAAAAAAAAAAAAATATATATATATATATATATATATATAGAGAGAGAGAGAGAGAGAGAGAGAGAGAGGATCAGGAGGCTGAGGGCAGTCTCTCTAATAAAAAAGTCACCATCTCTTGCTTAGCTCCCAGACCTGAACTGATTTTTAAATCTAGAATCCACAAGTTGATGAGATGGTTGGCTTCCTATAAAGGATTCTATAACCATCATAAAAAATAAAGTATATATTGTTTATGTTTATTCCTCCAGTCTTTCCCCAAAGGGATATATAGCCATTTAACAATGTGACTGCACACTGGAAAATATAAATGAGACATTTAAAGACTATTGGACATAGGATCTGTATTGGCTGTGATCTCAAATTATCATCATGACCCTCTTCTTCTTAGCTTGGGGGCTTAAAGGAGCTCAGTAGTAGCTGAGTCCTGGCTAAAGTCTAACTCAAGGAGGCCCATTGTTTTTTATGAAACTGGGGATTGTTTTTCCAGTCTCTGAATGTAAAAACTGGAATCGATATATTTGTCACATGAAGTAACTGTCATATTGGGTCCTTGGCCTGAGGAATAAGAATTATTGCAGCAGGAAGGCCAATACAAAACCTTTCAAACTGCTTCCTATCCCACCTTGTTGTGCATAGATTCTAAATTCCCTAGTCATGAAACTCAGCTTGAGGTAACATATATTGGTATATCACAGCATCAAGAATGGGTTGAAAAATTCTGTAGAGCAATTATCTTTCAATTAAAAAATAAATTTTAAAAATTATATATGCAAAAAAAGAATGGGTTGAATCTGAAAAAGAATATGTATATGTGTATATATATATATATATATATATATATATATATACAAAATCAAATCACTTTCTCGTACATTTGAAACTAACCCAACATTGTAAATTAACTGTATTTCAATTAAGAAAAAAGAATAGGTTGGCTGAGAGGTATATTGGTCAGCAAGAAATTTCAATAAATGATTAGAGATGCTTTAGACAAGAAATAAGACAATGGCAGTAGAATTAGAGGAGAAACAATAGCAAGCAAGATATATGTTTGACTCCTTAAGACTTAAACCTATTGGAATTTAAGGAAAAGGAGTGTTTTATGTTTTCACCTTTCGATGGCTAGGTGGATGATAATATATCTCAAGGAGAAGAAATACCAAAGGTGGTAAAATTTTGGTAGGGATGTCACTGAGTTTATTTATTTATTTTCTTTATTTTATTTTATTTTTTTCTTTTTTACTCTACCATGCGGCATGTGGGCATGCAGAACTTCCTCGACCAGGGATAGAACCCATGCCCCCTGCAATGGAAGCATGGAGTCTTAACCACTGGATTGCTGGGGCAGTCCACTGAGTTTATTTCTTACTATGTTTGAAAGGCATAAGCAGAATATGCCACAACTTGGGTCAGTAAGGCAGGCAAAAAGACTGGGCTAGAAATATATATATATAGGACTCACCAGCATGTAGATGGAAGTTGAAACTGGAAAAATGGATGAAGCTGTTCTACAGAAGTATAAAACATGATCAAGAATAGATGGACATCAATATTTTAGGATTGGGAAAGGAGACAGAAAAATAATTAGACGAAGGTGAAAAGAAACTAGACAGAGTAAAAAGATGTGTACAAGGCTTCCCTGGTGGGTCAGTAGTTTAGAATCTGCCTTCCAACGCAGGGGAAACTGGTCCAATCCCCAGTCTAGGAAGATCCCACCTTTCACAAAGCAACTAAGCCCATGCACTACTACTGCTGAGCCTGTGTGCTGCAGCTACTGAAGCTCACATGCCCTAGAGCTGTGCTCCACAACAAGAGAAGTCACTACAACGAGAAGCCTGCAACTAGAGAGTAGCCTCCACTTGCCAAAACTAGAAAAAGCCTGCACACAACAATGAAGATCCAGTGCAGCTAAAAGATAAAGAAAAGATATGTTCAGAAAGTTGAACTAGGAAAGAAAAGAGAGAGAGAATAGTAAATTAAATAAAATGATAGTGTTAAAAGAGCTGAGTGTTTTAAGTGGGATGAAGTTAAACATCTTTGTGTGGTAGTAGGATCGAATTTTTAAAGAGTGAGAGGAGGAAAATTCAGGAGGGAACAAATGACTGATAGGGACATAGGAGGAAATAACTTCAGTTTACATTTCTTGGCCTCAGTCCCCATCCTTCCTCACCCACAATCCTCATATAGTGGCAATTGCTCAGGGGTCCAAAAATTTTTGGCACTAAAGCTTCAGCTACTTTAAGAGAACAACATGAATTGAGCTTTCCAACTTCAACATGTCTCACAGCTATTCCATGTGTCTCATAGGAGTTATCTTGATGAAAACGCAGAATGCATTCAATATGGGAAGAGGAAGGTGAGACAAGAGTTGGTTTGACTGGCCAAGATCCCTTGCTGGTGAGGGCTAAATTTGCAACTATTATTAAAGAATCTATAGCCAAATTAACTCCCCGTCCATTCATCAAAAGTTGTCCTTGCTACGTCATCTCACCTGACTCCCATGCTCTGTCCTAACCACACTCTCGGAGTTATTACAGAACACAAGATAGCCCTTACTCATTTGGATTCTGAATTTAAGATTCTCCTAATTGTGACTGCTGCTTCCTGACAAAGACTTTTTTTTCTGTTAAAAAAAAAAAAAAAGAAGAAAGAAAAAGAAATCTGCTAATATATTCTTGATCAGAAGGTAAAGATTTGCAACTAGTGCCCTAAAGTAGAAATAAAATATCAGTAATCCTTGTATGCGGGAATTCTTGAAATGAAGGATGTAGTAAAGTCGGGAACACCTTTCAGAGTGCAAGTTAAACTTTCCTCTTCAGGAAATGGAAGAACTTAGTAGCTATCCCTTCTGCCTGAGAGGGACACTGTGCCACAGTGTCCAGAACCACTGTTTCTCAGAACCACAGTGTTCTGTGAGCTGTCTTACAGGTTTTTAACTTTCAACTAGAGTTGCTCCAGTTTTTTCTGTTATATATTAGAACTGCTTTGCAATGCAGGGACAAAATTTCCTTTGACTTAAAAAAGCTTCTGAAAAACATTTATCTAAACAAAACAATACAATGTTTTAAATATTTAACTTATGTAGTAAATAAAATATATTTGAAATAGGTAATGCATTTAAAAAAGATTTTAGAAATTTAGTATAATTTTATTTTTGGCTGCAGTGGGTCTCTGTTGCTGCACACAGGCTTCTTCTAGTTTGGTGAGCGGGGGCTACTTCTTGTCTTCTCACTGCAGTGGCATTTTTTTGTAGCAGAGTATGGGCTCTAGGTGTACGAGCTTCATTAGTTGCAGCGCTCGGACCCTAGAGCACAGGCTCAGTAGTCGTGGAGCACGGTCTTAGTTGCTCTCTGGGATCTTCTTGGACCAGGGGTCCAACTGGTGTCCCTTGCACTGCAAGGTGGATTCACGACCACTGGGCTATCAGGGAAGCCCTAGGTAGTGCATTTTATTTCATAGATGCATATATAACTGTAGTTAGAAAAAGTCCTTTTTTCCTGAATTTGTGAAAGATATAAGTCTGGTGTTTCCTTCAAAATAACCCAAGGGAGGGAGAATAGGTGGCTGCTGCTGCTGCTAAATCGAGTCTGACTCTGTGCGACCCCATAGACAGCAGCCCACCAGGCTCCCCCATCCTTGGGATTCTCCAGGCAAGAACACTGGAGTGGGGTGCCATCCTTCTCCAATATGTGAAAGTGAAAAGTGAAAGTAAAGTCACTCAGTCGTGTCCGACTCTTCGCGACCCCATGGACTGCAGCCTACCAGGCTCCTCCATCCCTGGTAGGAAAATCCCTCTGTCCATGGGATTTTTCAGGCAAGAGTACCGGAGTGGGGTGCCATCACCTTCTCCAAAAGACGTGGCAGTTTAGATTAAATCAGACTGCGTGCGTGCTAAACTGTATCAGTTGTGTCCAGTTCTCTCCCCTGTAGCCTAGACTGCAAAGAATCTGCTTGTAATGCAGGAGACTTGGGTTTGATCCCTGGGTTGGGAAAATGCCCTGCAGAAGGGAATGGCAATCTACTCCCGTATTGTTGCCTGGAGAATCCCACGGACAGAGAAGCTTGGCAGGCTACAGTCTGTGGAGTCGCAGAGTTGGACACGACTGAGCAACTAACACTACTATGGACTGTAGCCCACCAGGCTCCTCTGTCCATGGGATTCCTCAGTTAAGAATATTCTAGTGGGTTGCCATTTCCTTCTCCAGGGGAATTTTCCTGGGAATCTCAGGGATCTGAACTAGGGTCTCTTGCATTGAGGGCAGATTCTCTACCATCTGAGCTAATAAGGAAGCCTGAATCAGTTTAGCTGGGGTCAATCGGTGTCAAAGCTTGATGACTGATCCATGAGGACTGAAGATATTACTGTCTGTTTTTATATGTTTGAACTTTCCCATATTGTAATGTTTTCAAAAAAGTAGGAGAAAAAAAGCCCAAGAAAATAAATAAGATAATTACATTGTAATAAATGCTAAGAAATACAGTAATGAATAGTCTTTCCACTCAAAGTCCTATCTTAACCTAAGGCTCTGTACTCATTCTGTACTGGCTACCAGATCAACTCTCTTCTAAATCATCCAGAAAAATCCTGTCAGGTGGGACCACACCCAAGTGGGGAGATGAAGTGTTTTCTTGACTGAATCTCTATGGGCCAATTCAGTTTCCACCCTGAAAGGGAGAAGCCAGGATTCCAAGCATTGTCTGCTTAATCCGAAGCCATCTGGTCACACCCTGATCTAGATTTTAGGTGCAGGAGGAACTACCCTGAAGGCTTGTTGAAGCACGGGTTTCTGGATCTTGTCCTGTGCTCAAGAATTTGATTTTGAGGGTCTGGCTGGAGTTTCATAGTTTATTTTTCCAACCATGCATTTGTGTGTGCTCAGTCGTGTCTGATTCTTTTCAACCCTATGGACTGTAGCCTGCCAGGCTCCACTGTCCATGGGATTCTCAAGGCAAGAATAATGGAGTGGGTTGCCATTTCCTCCTCCAGGGGGTATTCCCCACCCAGGGATTGAACCCAAATGTCCTGCATTGGCAGGCGGATTCTTTACTATTGTATCCTCTAGTTCTTAATCAAATTGAGGCAGAATCCTTGTACTTTGAATACTTTATAGTACCAAGTTAAAGTTACCTGTTAGATATGCAGATGACACCTCCCTTATGGCAGAAAGTGAAGAAGAACTAAAGAGCTTCTTGACAAAAGTGAAAGGAGAGTGATAAAGTTGGCTTCAAGCTCAACATTCAGCAAACTAAGACCATGGCATCTGGTCCCATCACTTCATGGGAAATAGATGAGGAAACACTGGAAACAGTGGCTGACTTTATTTTGGGAGACTCCAAAATCACTGCAGATGGTGACTACAGCCATAAAATGAAAAGATGCTTACTCCTTGGAAGGAAAGTTATGACTAACCTAGACAGCATATTAAAAAGCAGAGACATTACTTTGTCCACAAAGGTCCGTCTAATCAAGGCTATGATTTTTCCAGTAGACATGTGGATGTGAGAGTTGGACTATAAAGAGGGCTGAGTGCCGAAGCATTGATGCTTTTGAACTGTGGTGTTGGAGAAGACTCTTGAGAGTCCCTTGGACTGCAAGGAGATCCAACTAGTCCATCCTAAAGGAGGTCGATCCTGGGTGTTTATTGGAAGGACCAATGGAGATGTGTATAAGAGACAGGTTCTGTGAGCTGTCTTACAGGTTTTTAACTTTCAACTAGAGTTGCTCCAGTTTTTTCTGTTATATATTAGAACTGCTTTGCAATGCAGGGACAAAATTTCCTTTGACTTAAAAAAGCTTCTGAAAAACATTTATCTAAACAAAACAATACAATGTTTTAAATATTTAACTTATGTAGTAAATAAAATATATTTGAAATAGGTAATGCATTTAAAAAAGATTTTAGAAATTTAGTATAATTTTATTTTTGGCTGCAGTGGGTCTCTGTTGCTGCACACAGGCTTCTTCTAGTTTGGTGAGCGGGGGCTACTTCTTGTCTTCTCACTGCAGTGGCATTTTTTTGTAGCAGAGTATGGGCTCTAGGTGTACGAGCTTCATTAGTTGCAGCGCTCGGACCCTAGAGCACAGGCTCAGTAGTCGTGGAGCACGGTCTTAGTTGCTCTCTGGGATCTTCTTGGACCAGGGGTCCAACTGGTGTCCCTTGCACTGCAAGGTGGATTCACGACCACTGGGCTATCAGGGAAGCCCTAGGTAGTGCATTTTATTTCATAGATGCATATATAACTGTAGTTAGAAAAAGTCCTTTTTTCCTGAATTTGTGAAAGATATAAGTCTGGTGTTTCCTTCAAAATAACCCAAGGGAGGGAGAATAGGTGGCTGCTGCTGCTGCTAAATCGAGTCTGACTCTGTGCGACCCCATAGACAGCAGCCCACCAGGCTCCCCCATCCTTGGGATTCTCCAGGCAAGAACACTGGAGTGGGGTGCCATCCTTCTCCAATATGTGAAAGTGAAAAGTGAAAGTAAAGTCACTCAGTCATGTCCGACTCTTCGCGACCCCATGGACTGCAGCCTACCAGGCTCCTCCATCCCTGGTAGGAAAATCCCTCTGTCCATGGGATTTTTCAGGCAAGAGTACCGGAGTGGGGTGCCATCACCTTCTCCAAAAGACGTGGCAGTTTAGATTAAATCAGACTGCGTGCATGCTAAACTGTATCAGTTGTGTCCAGTTCTCTCCCCTGTAGCCTAGNCACAATATTCTCTTCCATTCCATTCCATCTTCTTTATCCATTTGTTGATTTTTTTCCCTGTGTTTTGGCTATTGTAAATAGTGCTGCTATGAACACTGGGGTGCATGTATGTTTTTGAATTATAGTTTTGTCTGAATATATGCCCAGTAGATGGATGCCTGGATTATATGGAAATTTCTACTTTTATGGTGTCATGTCTTATATTTAAATCTTTAAGCCATTTTGAGTTAGTTTTTGTATGTGGCACAAGGATGTATTCTAACTTGATTGATTTACATGCAGTTGTAACTTTCCCAACACCATTTGCTGAAGAGACTGTCTTTTCTCCATTGTACACTCTTGCTTCCTTTGTCAAAGATTAGGTGAGCCAAGTGTGTGGGTTCATTTCTGGGCTCTCTTTTCTGTCCCATTGGCCCAAATGTCTGTTTTTTTGCCAATACCATGCTGTTTTCATTAATGTACTTTGTAGTGTTATCTGAAGTCTGAGAGGGTTATGCTCCTACTTTGCTCTTTTTACTCAGGATTGTTTGCTAATTCAGGCTCTCATGGTTCCATATCTAGTTTAGGATTACTTGTTCTAGTTTTGTGAAAAATCTCATGGTGATTTGACAGGGATCACAGTAAGTCTGTAGATTGCTTTGGGTAGTATAGCCATTTAAAAAATGTTAGTTCTACTATACAAGAGCATGATAATCTCTACTCTTGTCTTATAGTGTGGGGAGATTTTATAGCTACTTAAGCCTACATTGATTGATCCTTTGTCTAAATTTCAGACACTGGATATCTACTCCCAGTAGATAGGACTTCCTCTGTTGTCTCTCAAATATCCCATCTCCCCAGTTAGATTGTTTCTTAGACTTTTAAACAAAGATCTTTCTTCCTGTTTTCTATGGTTGAGGTAGCACAATGTAGTGGTCAGGCAAATGGACCATGAGTCTAGAATACCTATATCCTTGTTTTGGTTCTGGGAAAATTATGTTCTTTTAACACTGTAAACTTCATTTACCTCACCTGTAAATTAAAGCAAATACTAATATAGTTCTTAAGAATAAATATATTAATACATGTAAATCACTTGGCAAAATCCTAGACACAAAGTGAGGTTTCCCAAAAGTTGATTGTTAGCGTCCCTTGTGCTATTTAGTTTGTGAATCAGATTATGGTGTCTTTTGGTCTACATTTTTTATGCTTCTTATTCAGTTGATTCATCAACAGAATATAAGAGTGAGATTAAGAGGGACTCACTGAGGGGTTGAAATGGGGTGCTGTTATCTGATCTTAGCAGTTTATATTTGCTTGTTCTTCCCCGCCTAGGTGTTCGGTGGTGTGTGGTCCACGGCAGACCACTCTTAGCAGACACAGAAGGCTGGGTTCGCCTGCAGTTCCAAGCAGGTCAGACCTGGGTGCCTGACACCCCCAGGAGGATGACCTTCCTCTTCATGTTACCTGCCTGCACTTTTGCTCCCCCAGACCTGGAAGATAACCTGTTATGCCCTGAATGTGCTAAGAGGTACCCCTTAAGTATATTTTTAAGTATGGCACACAGATGGCTAGATGGGTTTCTGAATAATTTGGTGGGAGAAGGCAGAGGGGAAGCCTGCTGTTTCATTAATTTGCCATATAGATAAGAATCTATATGCCATATATCCAGAAAGCCATATAGAATTCGCCTGCAATGCAGGAGACCCTGGTTTGATTCCTGGGTTGGGAAGATCTGCTAGAGGAGGGATAGGCTACCCACTCCAGTATTCTTGGGCTTCCCTTGTGGCTCAGCTGGTAAAGAATCCACCTGAAATGTGGGAGACCTGGGTTTGATCCTGGGTTCAGAAGATCCCCTGGAGAAGGGAAAGGCTACCCACTCCAGTATTCTGGCCTGGAGAATTTCATGGACTGTGTAGTCCATGGGATCACAAAGAGTTGTACTTTCTCTTTCAGGGACTGAGCGACTTTCACTTTCAGGGAAATAGGAAGCAAACATAATCTAATGGTAGATTAGAACTCAGATAAATATGGCTTCTTCTTAACAACCTTAACAAAGTATCTGACAAGTTGGACCTTAACTGTCTCAATTTTAGAGAGATCTATTCTTTTTGTTGTTGCTGTTTTTTGGCTGTGCAGGATCTTCTTTGCTGCATGTGGGCTTTCTCTAGTTGCATCGAGCAGGGGCTACCCTTCATTGCACTGCATGGGCTTCTTGTGGTGGTGGCTTCTCTTGTTGTGGGACATGGGCTCTAGGCACAGGCTTCAGTAGTTGTGGTGCATGGGCTTAGCTGCTTCTCGCTATGTGGAATCTTCCCAGACCAGGGATTGAAACCTAGTCCCCTGCATTGGCAGTTGGATTCTTATCCACTCTACCACAAGGGAAGTCTGAGAGATCTGTTTTAAGAAAGAAAAAATTATAGTTCTTACCATATGTCAGATACTTAGCTGGGGATACAAAAATTAATAAGACAAAACCCATTTAGCATGCCAGGATGAAAATGACTAAGAGATGCTATGAAAATATACGGGTAGTACTTATATTGGAGTGACTTAGGGAAATTTCAGAAAAGATTACATGTACTGAGGAAGAGCTCACCAATTAGAAATTAACAATTTGGGCATTTTGGTAGTGAAAACAGCTCAATACCTGAAAGTGAAAGAATATGACCTACTTACAGACTGAAAATTGGCCAATAAATTGAAGCTTATTGATGAGTAAGTCTGTAAAGGGGAGGAGCAGACTACTGGTTTTATATCTATATTAAAGTTCTCTCATATTATCCTGCAGGTCATAGTCTCTCAGTCACTTTTGGGACATAAGACTTCTTTGAGAAAATGATAAGAATGACATATCCTCCATCCAAGAAAATACACATTATGAAAACACACAAGCAGTTCTTTAGATTTTATGTAGACACATAATTCCTAATGGTCATCCATGAGTGCAAAATCCAGGTTATGGTGATAGAATTGGCTGGAGGTGATGCAAGATTGATGTGATGGGAAATTATAGTATTTTTTGTTTGTTTTTGGATGGTAGACTGAAATCTTGCAACAGAGACTAGATTGGAAGGTAAGAGATTATTGTAATAATTCTTGAAATATGTAATTTATGAACTTTACAAAGAACTTAAAGAGAAATGTAAGAGCTGCAGGAGTGTAGAGAACAAGATGCCATCTTATTAGAGGATAGGTATTAATAGAAATTCAGTTCGATGGCCAAAAATTATATGTGGTACATGCCTGACATGTGTCCAGTGTTCAGAAAGTATGGGTTAGAGAGAAACATCTTTGGGAATTTAGAAGGGACTGCAGAAGAATCTTAAAGAGAATCAGCTTATTGATGGCAAGTGAGCAATGAAGACTGGCAAAGTGCAGCTAGAAGTTGGGAGAGAAGTGAGAAAGCCAAGGGTAGAGAGTTTCAGAAGGAAATGGTTGGCAGTAAGACAGCCATGTAAGATGATGATTAATGCAGTGCTATTGTGAATGTCAATTTGGGACACTAAGTAAGTAAGTAAGTGAAGTCGCTCAGTCATGTCCAACTCTGTGACCCCTTGGACTGTAGCCTACCAGGCTTCTCCGTCCATGGTATTCTCCAGGCAGGAATACTGGAGTGGGTTATCATTTCCTTCTCCAGGGGATCTTCCCAACCCAGAGATNGTCATGTCCAACTCTGTGACCCCTTGGACTGTAGCCTACCAGGCTTCTCCGTCCATGGTATTCTCCAGGCAGGAATACTGGAGTGGGTTATCATTTCCTTCTCCAGGGGATCTTCCCAACCCAGAGATCGAACCCAGGTCTCCCACATTGGAGGCAGACACTTTAACCTCTGAGCCACCAGGGAAGATAATTTGGGACACTATTGGTGGTCTTTTTGAGAGTCGATTGAGAGGGTCAGGTGATAGAGCATGTGAAGAACTAGGAGCAGGTCATATTGATGGTCTCTGCTACTTGAACTGAGCAAGAGAAGATAGCAGTTGAGGCACTAATATCAAGGGAGCTTGTTTGTGTCTTTCTCTCCTTCCTCCCTTTCTTTTCCGGTTTTGTTTTTACAGGGGATACCAAGAGCTTTGTGAATAGAGAGGGCATTTGGAGAGGAGCTGTGAGGAGGAAAGGGAAGGTATAAAGACAGAGGTGGCAGAACCAATTGTAATATACTGAATAGGAGCCCTGATATTAAGTGGACAATCTTTCTTTTGTTTACCACATATAAATCTTTTTAATTTTAAAATCCTTTAGGTGGTACTCAGACTCTAGAAGTATATTCCTTATTTTATTGATCATTTTCAAGGATTTAGTATGGAATAATCTATCTTATTCTAAACATTTTCCAAAATTCTTTTCTGATTTGCTTTATAGAAATAAGAAGATGATGAAAAGATTAATCACAATGGGGAGGAGGAAGAAACCTGGTTTGGAAACATCAACATCATTGCTTTCAAATGGGCCACGTCTTAAAACAGAATAAGTGATTACCAGAGGGAAAGGAATGGGAGGTGGGGAAATGAGTGAAGGGGGTAACTTTATGGTAATCATGGTAACTAGATTTTTGTAGTATCAAATATTGAATTACTATGTTGTCTATCTGTAGTGGGTGTGTGCGTGTGTGTGCTCAATTGCTCAGTAGTTCAGATGTGCTCGATTCTTTGGGAACTCATGAACTTCAGTCTGCCAGGTTTTGGCTGTCCATGGAATTTTCCAGGCAAGAATATTGGTAGAGGACTTGCCATTTTCTTCTCCAGGGGAAACTTCCTGACCCAGGGATCAAACCTGCATCTCCTGCATTGGCAGGAGGATTCTTAACCACTGTGCCATCTGGGAAGCACTGTACATCTGTAACGTAATGTTTTATATGGTTTTGCCTCAATTTTTAAAAAAGTTAGAATTCACCACTGAAGTCATCTGGTCTTGGACTTTTGCTTGGTGAGAAGTTTTTGATTACTGATTCAATCTCCTTACTAGTAATCAGGGGAAAAGGATAAATGGTGGAGAGCCCACAGTTAAAATGATTCACATCCCAATGACTGCTATACTCTGTTCTCACCATCCTCAGTGTGGCCTGATGCCTTAAGTACAGATGGGAATGTCTGTATTCTGTACTTAAGGTTTACCTGAAAGTGACTGTTACTAGCTATGTATTGATGGAATGTAATTTGGTTTTGTTTTGGTTAATTTTTTTTTTTTTAGCAGTTTTTGACTTAATGCTGTATACACTCCATTGTCTGGATGTACCATAATATATCCATTCATATCTTGAAGGCCATCTTGGTTACTTCTAAGTTTTGGCAATTATGAATAAAGCTGCTATAAACATTTGTGTGCAAGTTTTTGTATGAACACACAGTTTTCAACTCTTTCAGGTAAATATCAAGGAGCATCATTTCTGAATCTTATAAATGTCTGTTTAGTTTTGTAAGAAACTGCCAAACTGTCTTCCAAAGTGGCTCTCCTGTTTTGTATTCCCACCAGCAATGAATGAGACTTCCTTCTGCTCCACATCCTTACTAGTGTTTGGGATTGTTTGTTAGTCCTTTGGATCTTGGCCATTCTTAAAGGTGTGCAGTAGTACAATTTTAATTTGCAATCCCCTAGTGATATATGATTAGGACACCTTTTCATGTATTTTGTTAGATCAATTAAGAATAAGAAAATAAAAGATTTTTAATTTATTTTATTTCTTCTCTAGAAATCTTCCTTTCTTTGGGGAAGAAGTTTCTGACCTGTATTACATTTTTTCTAAAGCTTTTTTTAAAAAAAGAACCCAGCTCTGTTAAGCCAGACATGAATTTGCAAGAGGTTTGTAAAACAATGTAACTCTTCTGTCTAAATTTCTTTTCAGTTCAGTTCAGTGGCTCAGTTGTGTCCTACTCTTTGAGACCCCATGAGTTGCAGCATGCCAGGCTTCCCTGTCCATCACCAACTCTCGGAGTTCACTCAAACTCATGNAAACAATGTAACTCTTCTGTCTAAATTTCTTTTCAGTTCAGTTCAGTGGCTCAGTTGTGTCCTACTCTTTGAGACCCCATGAGTTGCAGCATGCCAGGCTTCCCTGTCCATCACCAACTCTCGGAGTTCACTCAAACTCATGATTGAGTCGGTGATGCCATCCAGCCATCTCATCCTCTGTCGTCCCCTTCTCCTCCTGCCCCAATCCCTCCCAACATCAGAGTCTTTACCAATGAGTCAACTCACTGGAGGTGGCCAAAGTATTGGAGTTTCAGCTTCAGCATCAATCCTTCCAATGAACACCCGGGACTGATCTCCTTTAGGATGGACTAGTTGGATCTCCTTGCAGTCCAAGGGACTCTCAGAGTCTTCTCCAACACCAAAGTCCAAAAGCATTAATTCTTCGGTGCTCAGTTTTCTTCACTGTCCAAATTTCATACCCATACATGACCACTGGAAATACCATAGCCTTGACTAGATGAACCTTTGTTGGCAAAGTAATGTCTCTGCTTTTGAATATGCTATCTAGGTTGGTCATAACTTTTCTTCCAAGGAGTAAGTGTCTTTTAATTTCATGGCTGCAGTAACTATCTGCAGTGATTTTTGGAGCCTTCCAAAATAAAGTCTGACACTGTTTCCACTGTTTCTCCATCTATTTCCCAAGAAGTGATGGGACCTGATGCCATGATCTTCATTTTCTGAAGGTTGAGCTTTAAGCTAACTTTTTCACTCTACACTTTTACTTTCATCAAGAGGCTTTTTAGTTCCTCTGCACTTTCTGCCATAAGGGTGGTGTCATCTGCATNTTCCAGGCTCCTCTGTCCAGGGGTTTTCCAGGCAAGAGTACTGGAGTGGGGTGCCATTGCCTTCTCCGAAACATGAGAACATAGGAAACAAATAAGAAGAGATGTAAACTATGTGGGCACTCATGCTGCCTTCTAGAAAAGGAACACACTGGCCTGCCAATATCAGAGCACTGCACTGGTCAATCAGTTATTAAACCACTTTGGTTATGGCAGCGCTTCATAACAGCTGGAAGAAGTGAAGTCGCTCAGTCGTGTCCAACTCTTTGTGACTCCATGGACTGTAGCCTACCAGGCTCCTCCGTTCATGGGGTTTTCCAGGCAAGAGTACTGGAGTGGGTTGCCGTTTCCTTCTCCAGAGGCTCTTCCCCACCCAGGGACTGAACCCGGGTCTCCCACATTATAGGCAAACACTTTACCTCCTGAGCCACCAGGGAAGTCTTAACAACTATAAACATGCTAATGCTTGAGGACACATATTGCAGATTCATTTCCTATATATATCTCTATAATCGCCAAAGCTTTTGATCTGAGTGGAAGGTGAGGATGGGATTCCATCTTCTTGTTAATCTTTTTGGCATAAATTTTAGTGTAGTAGTTTATCTATTACTTTAAATTTGCGGATTTTTAAAGCAGAGTGATGACGTATAGGATTTTAAAGAATTATGAGTGCAGAGCCATATTAAGCTTAGCATTTTCCTCCAATATTTAGAGTTACTTTGTTTACTCATCTTTGAACAGGAATTGTCCTTTCCCCCCTCCCACTCTAGAAGGAAACGGCAACCCACTCCAGTATTCTTGCCTGGAGAATTCCCATGGACAGAGGACCCAAGCGGGCTCTAGAAGAGTCAGACATGACTGGAGTGACTCAGCACACACAGAACTAAACTCCCAATACGTGGAAGATGTGAGCATTTTCCGTCCCAAATTAAAGGAACCAGAGAAACTCTTCAGGAAGATTACCTGAGGCCACATTAAAGGAACCACAGAAATTCATCAGATTACCTGAGAGCAGGCAGCTGTGTGTGTGTGTGTGTGTGTTGTGTTTGGGGTGGGGGGCAGTGCTTAGCCACTCAGTCGTGTCTGACTCTTTGCGACACCGTGGACTGTAGCCCACCAGGCTCCTCTGTCCATGGAGTTTCCCAGGCAAGAATACCGGAGTGGGTTGCCATGCCCTTCTCTAGGGGATCTTCCTGACCCAGGAATCAATCCTGTTTCTCTTGTGTCTCCTGCTTTGGCAGGCGGATTCTTCACCACTGTGCCGCCTGGGCAGCCTTGCACACACCCTAATCTCAGCAACCCTACTTTTGAACTGTTTACTATAAAAATTCTCATCAAATCCTCCCAGGTTGGGACACACAATTTTTGTGTCCCTCTTTGCATGGCAAATAAATAAAGCTTTTTTTTTTTTTCTACTTCAACCAAAACGCTGTCTCTGAGTTTCAATTCAGCACTGGTGAACAGAGGCTGAGCTTTCGTAGAATTTTGTGAAATTTCATGATATCTCTTTCTTAAGGTCCTCACTGTTAAATGGGGACTGTATCTGTCCTTGTAAGGTCACTGGAAGAAAAACCCATGCCTGTCTCACAGCAGTCACCTACGGGATGCTAACTGCTAGCAGCATGCTGCCGCCACAGCTGTGATAGTCCCCTGATGCTCTGGGGCTTCCACACTTCCCAAACTCCAGTGAGAGCAGCCTGCATGGTGGGAGCAGAGCAGCTGGGCTGCCCTTCCAGCCCTGAGCTCTTCTCCTCCACGGACCACTGTGCAGACTCATGGGGTCTTTCTCAACCTCCATCTGCTCTCTCCAACCTGACAAAATTCAAGCACCTAGTTAAAAGCTCAACAAGCCATAAACTGATAAAATGTTAAAACTTAAAAAGCAGTCTTTGATGTCATTGAATCCATCTTCACTTCACAGAAAAGGAAACTGAGGTCCAGGCATTGGCTATGGTTTTCCAAAATTCCCTTAGTGTGGCTTCAAAACTCTAGTTCCAGGGTTTTCAGTTATTATCCAGAGGAAGGTCTGCAAGTTTCCGTGTTGAAGTAGTGAACCAAGGTCTTCTCTCTGCTTCTCCCTCTTGCTCTCAGAGCCAGAGGTTTCCAAAAGCTTCTTTATTTTACAGAAGAATTTCTGTAAGTGATTGTCCAGGGATAGGAAGAGGGGTGAGGGTGAAAAGAGGGTTGTCGGGTGACAATTCATTGAAAACAAATCAGGAAAATGAAGTCCTCTTCAGAAGATCAAGCCTTCTGCCTTCAGAAGGCTTCTAGGGATGAGTCAGTGAGAAATTTGCTAGAGAAGTGTTAACATAAAACCTTTGTTCACAAAAGGCCATTTATTCATATTAATGCTTCTCTCTCTCTCAAAGCTGGCATTGCTGTATGTTACTCTTACCACTACTTTTCAGGCTGTTTGCAGGTGTGTTATCTATTTAGCAAAATAGGACATTGAAAATTAGGAAGGTGAATAATGGAATTTCAATTTTAGATTATTTTTTTATCTTTCCTTTGTAGTGAAGAAAAGAGTCACAAAAGCCAAGAGTCTAAAGAGCAGATGGTAGAGCTGGTATTTGGATATTGCAAGACACACTTGATGTGATTTCCTCTTGGTCAAGGGCTTAGAGGTCTCCCTGTGGCCCTGTTTCTTGTGTCGTTCTTTGAAATGTGGAGTATATCTGAGCCAGATTTAGGTCGTAACATAAAATCTGGTCTGGAGACCATGATTTACAAAATTATCTCCTCAAACTAATTGAGAGCACACGAGATCTCAGTGTACTATCAATCTAGGAAGTCAGCAACAAAAGAATATACGGGAAGCATATATGTGAGGAGACACATCAAAGAACCAAGCAGCAGTGTCTTTAAGAAATGTGAGCACCTGACCTCTAGGTCCCAGGACTGGATGGTCCCTGACCAGCAGTCTTCTAGTCTCACCTGGAAGAGCATCACAATGGCAGGTCCTTGACTGCTAGACATGTCCTTGCTGTGTGAAATGGA
The DNA here is from genome assembly GCA_006410875.1 of Neotragus pygmaeus. Taxonomy (NCBI): domain Eukaryota; kingdom Metazoa; phylum Chordata; class Mammalia; order Artiodactyla; family Bovidae; genus Neotragus; species Neotragus pygmaeus. The sequence continues at coordinate 1,279,984 of SJYV01042235.1, read as the reverse complement.
CTGAACATGTCTGCCCCAAATCCATAAGGTGCAGCCCCAACCCCCATAGGGAGGCACAGGGCCTTTGGGAGTTAGTTAGGGTAAATGAGGTCATGAGGATGGAGACCCCCATGATGGAATTAGTGCCCTTGTAAGAAGAGACTCCAGAGCTCTCTTCCTGTCAAGTGAGCAAGGACACTGTGAGAAGATGGCCATCCACGGCCAGGAGCAGAGGGGTCCCCAGAATCCCATGGTGCTGCCCCTGATTGCAGACTCGTGGGCTCTAGGACTACGGTACGCAAGTGTCTGCTGTTTAAGTTGCCTAGTCAGTGACATTATGTTACAGCCGCCCAAGCTGACTAACACACCATGCTTTGAGCTCAAAGGTCTGTGCCTAATTTTTTCTGTGTCATTTGACTACAGCAGATATGGTCACCACTCACTCCAACACAGGTCACCTCAAGGCCATTTGCCAGAATAAACAGTTTGCCTAAATATGCAGCTTTGGTGTCTTTCTCCCATAGGAACTGAGCCACTCATCAGGAGATGGTTAAGCAGCTTGAGCCCTCCAGAGTTTCCCCGGAGTTAAAGGTCAGCGGTCAAGATGGATAGATCCTCAAGGCTTCTTCACCCCAGACCTACTTCTGTAAATATATTCCTTCATCACTTAGAATAAACCTTTTAAAGATTGAAAGAGGAACACATTTTACATTTCAAAGTCCTTTCAGAAGACTTGTATCCCATTATCAAGAAAGTAAAAATGGATTAACAAGTTTTTCTTAAAAAGGGAGGAATGTGAAAATGCTCATCTTCCTCTCGGACTCTGCAGAAAGGTAATCCATTTTAGATCAATGGCTATTGGTTCATGATTAGCCATTGGTATTTCCCATTAAAACAATGTTAGACTGCTGCCCAGAAAATAACATTTAAANTCTCTGGTTCCTCTGTCTTTTCTAAAACCAGCTTGAACATCTGGAAGTTCACGGTTCATGTATTGCTGAACCCTGGCTTGGAGAATTTTGAGCATTACTTTACTAGCGTGAGATGAGTGCAATTGTGCCATAGTTAGAGCATTCTTTGGCATTGCCTTTCTTTTAGAGAAATATATTATGTTTCATAAAGATATTTAAGTAACAGATTTATTGTTACTTTTAATGAACAAATATTTTAGAAAAATTTATCTGTTTTAATGTCTCATCTGGCAACTATTGATAGACAGACAGCAAAATCTCAATAATTCTCAATTTTTAAGAGTGCAAAGGAGCTACAAGACCAAATTGGTGAGAATCATTGAGCTAGTCCAACCCTCTTTCTCTTGTTCCCTCAATTTTTAGAGGCTTGGAGTGAGAAGAGGCCCAGGGAGACTGTGGCTCTGGTCCTCACATTCTTATTTGGTATAAACCTTTGAAAACAGGTGTATCTGGAACACCTCCTCACCAGTGTATTCAGTGTCTCTCTTCATTGGATCCTTATCTGGCTTTAAACATCTATGAGCTTTTTTTTAAGAAAAGGCCTGTCCCTCCCTCCACATGTACCTCCCTGCACATTACAACTGCTAGGTCCTTGTACCAGACATTGTTCACACTCACATTCTTACTTTCTCATCTTCCACTCACTCATTCGATATATATTTATTGCAAGCCAACTACATACTGTATATAGTTCTATATGCTGATAACTCAGCAATGAGTTAAACAAAATCCTTGCTGTTTTAAATCTCACAGTGTAGTGATTATATAGGTGTCCAGAAAATATTGCCCAGAACTTAGAAATGGGCAGAAAAGGATTGCTCAGTGTCTTTCATTGTAGAGCTGGGGTATGCACGTGTTAAAGCTCAGTCATGTCCTACTCTTTGCAACCCTATGGATTGTAGCATGCCAGGCTCCTCTGTCTATGGGATTTCCCAGGCAAGAATACTCTAGTGGTTTACCATTTTCTTCTTCAGCTGGGATATATCTTTGACCTTATGTTGAATAAGCTGTCTTAGAACTTTGTAGGAATAGAGGCCAACTTGGCAGAAAACTGATAGAAATGCAAATAATTCTTGTCTGAGAGCAACAAATAATTCCTATCCCTAGTAATACAAATGGATTTTGTTAGTAGAGATGGAGTTATTTCCATCTGGTAGTAGAAATAGCTCTTGACATTACAGTTTATTGCTTACTAGGATATTAGTGTTTTTGCAGCTATTAGCAAATTTATATCAGCTTTGGCTGATAATCTAAATCTCTGATACAAATTCTCATTTGAACAAGTCTTACCTACCATATTACTGGTTCCCTCATTACTTAAGATAATAATGGATGAATAGTTTATTATGATGAGTAAAATCGTCATGTGTTCATTTTAAACTTTTTTGAGACATTTATTTTCAACCTTTTGAAAATTACTATTACTTAGACTATAAGAAGCAGGGTAAGATCACAGCTCTTAATTGGTGGCATAGTGAAAGCGAAAGTCAATCAGTCGTGTCTGTCTCTTTGTGATCCCGTGGACTGTATAGTCCATGGAATTCTCCAGGCCGGAATACTGGAGTGGATAGCCTTTCCCTTCTCCAGGGTATCTTCCCAACCCAGGGATCAAACCCAGGCCTCCTGCACTGCGGGCAGATTCTTTACCAGCTGAGTCACAAGGGAAGCCTGGTGGCATAGTAGGTACTGTTTTATTTATAGATAGGGTCAGTAAGTCAACAAGTCCTGCACTTCTCTCTCTTAACTGTATGTGAAATACACCTTCTTCTCTCCATCTTCACTGCAACTGCAGTAATCCAGACCACTGTCTTGATTCTCATCTGACCTCCCCACTTTACTCCTACCTACTCCGATTATCGCCTATAAGATGATCATTCTTATAAACAATTATCTGATCATGTTCCTCTTTTCTACTGGCTCTCTATGCGGGGTCGTTTTGTGAGGTCCAAAAAATACACAATTCGAGAGTCCCTCTTTGAGAAAAATAATGCAAAACTTTTTACTTCCCCTGGTGGCCCAGATGGTAAAAGATCTGCCTACAATGCGAAAGACCTGGGTTCGATCCCTGGGTCGGGAAGATCACCTGGAGAAGGAAATGGCAACCCACTCCAGTATTCTTGCCGGGAAAATCCCATGGTTGGAGAAGTCTGGTGGGCTACAGTTCATGGGGTCGCAAAGAGTCGGACACAACTGCGCGACCTCACTCACTAGGTACCGAGCCTTGAAAGTAATGCAAATGACAGGTTCTGAAACTTAAGTTTCATTAGCTTCACTATAAATCCGCCTCTGCCTACAAGTCTAGCCCCTCTTTTTTTCTACCTCAAGACCTTTCTCCATCAATTTCTGTCCAGAAGACTCTTCCCATTCCTCTGTATAGATAACTCTTTCAATACTCAGCTCCCGATCTTCCCTGAAACCCCAATTGGATTAGGGACCTTTATAGAGTCTCTCCCAAGCTCCAAGCATCCCCTCGGAATTCCCTTCCTGTGAGACGTTGCTCTTTCAGCNTACAAAATTCGAGAGTCCCTCTTTGAGAAAAATAAGGCAAAACTTTTTACTTCCCCTGGTGGCCCAGATGGTAAAACGTCTGCCTACAATGCGAAAGACCTGGGTTCGATCCCTGGGTCGGGAAGATCACCTGGAGAAGGAAATGGCAACCCACTCCAGTATTCTTGCCGGGAAAATCCCATGGTTGGAGAAGTCTGGTGGGCTACAGTTCATGGGGTCGCAAAGAGTCGGACACAACTGCGCGACCTCACTCACTAGGTACCGAGCCTTGAAAGTAATGCAAATGACAGGTTCTGAAACTTAAGTTTCATTAGCTTCACTATAAATCCGCCTCTGCCTACAAGTCTAGCCCCTCTTTTTTTCTACCTCAAGACCTTTCTCCATCAATTTCTGTCCAGAAGACTCTTCCCATTCCTCTGTATAGATAACTCTTTCAATACTCAGCTCCCGATCTTCCCTGAAACCCCAATTGGATTAGGGACCTTTATAGAGTCTCTCCCAAGCTCCAAGCATCCCCTCGGAATTCCCTTCCTGTGAGACGTTGCTCTTTCAGCACCTTCAAAAGATCCCTGGCTGAGCGGGGTTTGCTCCTGAAATGTATCAGTGGGCGGGGCCCCAGGAGAGAGGGAGCCGGTGTCCGCTCTCTTCTTTCCTCCAGAGGCGTGAGCCACGTTTCCGGAACCTGCGCATCTCCCATTGCGGCTCCTGCCGGAATTAATCCAGTGGCACACGCAGACTGGGCTGCACAGGTACTCGGGTTGTGCGGCATCTTGTGGACTTCGCGACGCGGAAACACCGACATCAGAAACTGGTAAGGTCCAGTAATGGCAGCCTCTTGCCACCACCCTTCGGAAAACTTTTCAGCCTTTCCACTCTTTCCGCACCCGCCTCTGAAAATTTTCTAACTCTCCTTTGGAGAACAATCTACTGGTGACCAAGTCCCTGTTTTTGTCTGAGAAAGTATTTCTCCTTCACTTTTGAAGGATAATTTTGCCAAACACAAAATTCCATTTTTTTTCCCCCTTGGGGTACTTTAAATATCACTTCACTCTTTTTCTTACTTGCGTATTTCCTTAAGAGAAGTCGTGTTGTTGTTCAGTCGTGTCCCACTTTTTGTGACCCCATGGACTGAAGCCTGCCAGGCTTACCTGCCCTTCACTATGTCCAGGAGTTTGCTCAAATCATGTCAGTGATGAGTCCATGACATCTCATCCTCTGCTGTCCTCTTCTTTTGCCTTCAACCTTTCCCAGCATCAGGGTTTTGTTTTTTTTTTTTCCAATGAATTGGCTCTTCAAATCAGGTGGCCAAAGAAAGTATCCGGGCGTCAGCTTCTGCATCAGTTCTTCCAATGAATAGACAGAGTTGCCTTCCTTTAGGATTGACTGGTTTGACCTCTTTGCAGTCCAAGGGACTCCCAAGAGTTTTTTCCAGCACCACAGGTTGAAAGCATCGATTATGCACTCAGCCCAACCTTCTTTTTGGTCCAACTCTCACATCCATTCATAACTACTGGAAAAACCATAGCTTTGTCTATATAGACCTTTGTCCACAAAGTGATGTCTTTGCTTTTGTTTTTTCAGTAGTCATATACGGGGCAAACCCCTTTGCCAGGACAAGGCTGTGATACATTAAAGGGAGAGAAGCCATAGATTTCCCCTTTCTTCTCCAGACATTCATTATGAAACTGTATATGAAACTATGAACAGCATATTCCTAATTATTTCCCTTTCCATCCCTGATAGCTTAGTTGGTAAAGAATCTGCCTGCAAGGCAGGAGACCCCGGTTTGATTCCTGGACGGGGAAGATCCGCTGGAGAAAGGATAGGCTACCCATTCCGGTATCCTTGGGCTTCCCTTGTGGCTCAGCTGGTAATGAATCTGCCTGCAATGCAGGGGACCTGGGTTCAATATCTGGGTTCCAAAGATCCCCTGGAGAAGGGAAAGGCTACCCACTCCAGTATTCTGGCCTGGAGAATTCCGTGGGATATATAGTCCATGGGGTCACAAAGAGTTGGGGACAGCTGAGTGAATTTCACTTCACTTCATTATGAAAACACTAAAATACATAGAATTGAAAAAACAATATGGTGAATACCTATATTCCCTCCACCTAAATTTAATGTGTTAATATTTTTCTATATTTTTATGTATTATTTTAGCATATACAAATTTTTACTAAATTATTTAAAATTTGTAGAAAGCATGATATTTTACCAAAAAAGTCTGTATGTAATTCTTAAGAAAAAGATAGTCATTACATGAGCATAATGCCATTATCATCTTGGTGAAAATAATACACATCCATAATATCTAGTAACCAGAGTATTTCATTTTCACATTTGTTCAAAATTGTTCTAAGCCAAATCCAATCAATTTTTATGCATTATATTGTTATTAAATCTTTTTCAGAATCAATTTCCCCATTATTTTCATTATATTCTCTTTTTTTTTTGGCCCTCACTATGTGATTTGCAGAAGCTTTGTTCCCCTACCAGGGATTGAACTGTGTGCCCTGAGCAGTGAAAGTGTGGGGTCCCAACCACTGTATTGCCAGGAAATTCCCATTTACAGTGTTTTTTGAAGAGTCTAGTCAGTTGTTTTGCAGAAGATCCTACTTTTTTTTTTTTTAAGTATAGTTGGTGTATAATATTTCAGGTATATAGCAAAGTAGTTCAGTTATAGGTATACATATTTGTTGTTGTTGTTTAGTTGCTAAGTCATGTCCAACCATGTCAAGCTCTTTTGTGACCCCAAGGACTATAGCCCACCAGGCTCCTCTGTCCATGGGATTTCCAGGCAAGAATACTGGAGTGGGTTGCCGTCTCCTTCTCCAGGGAATTTTCCTGACCCAGGGGTTGAAACCATGTCTCCTGCTTGGCAGGTGGATTCTTTCACCACTGAGCCATGGGGAAGCCCAGGTATACATATACATACACACATACATAGGTATACTTTTTCAGATTATTTTCCATTATACATTATTACAAGATATAAAATATTCCTTGTGCTATACAGTAGACCTTTATCTGTTTTATATATAGTAGTGTGTACTCATTAATCCAAAATTCTGTTTATTCCTCCTCCCTCTTCCTCTTTGGTAACCTTAAATTTGTTTTCTACTTCTGTGATTATATTTCTGTTTTGTAAATAAGTTCATTTGTGTCTTTTTTTTTAGATTCCACATATGAGTGATATTTGCTTTTGTGTGATATATTCCATTTAGTAGATTCATCTATGTTACTGCAAATAGCATTATTTCATTATTTGTTATTGCTGAGTAATATTCCATTGGTATGTATTCCAATGCACACACACCACATTTTCTTTATCCATTCATCTGTTGTTGGACATTTGGATTGCTTCCACATCTTGGCTATTGTAAATAGTGCTACTATGAACATTGGGGTGTATGTATTTTTTCCAGCTACTTTTTTGTCTTTTCTGGGTATATGCCCAGGAATAAGATTGCTGAACCACATGCCAACTCTGTTTTTAGTTTTCTAAGCAACCTGCATACTGTTCTCCATGGTGGTTGTACCAGTTTATATTTCCACCAGCTATAAAAGGGTTCCCTTTCCTCCACACTGTCTCCAGAATTTATTATTTGTAGACTTTTTTTTTCCCCACTGGGCTGCTGGCCTTGCAGGGTCTTAGTTCTCTGACTAAGAGTCAAGCTCGGGCACGCAGCAGTGAACTCTCTGAGTTCTAACTACTGGACCACTGGGGAAGTCCCTGTTTATAGACTTTGATGATGGGCATTCTGACCACTGTAAGGTGTTACCTCATTGTAGTTTTGATTGATATTTCTCTAATAATCAGTGATGTTGAACACCTTTTCATGTGCCTTTTGGCCATCTACATGTCTTCTTTGGAGAAGTATCAATATAATATACCCATTAATAGAATGAAGGAAGAAAAAAAAACACATCTCAATTGATGCAGAAAAAGCATTTAACAAAATCTAGGAAGATTACCTGGAGGAGCGCATGGCAACCCACTCCAGTATTCTTGCCTAGAGAATCCCATGGACAGAGAAACCTGGCTGGCAGACCGCAATCTATACGGTAGCAAAGAGTTTGACAAGACTGAAGCGGCTTCACATGCACACATGCACAGAACACTATTCCGTGATGAAAACGTTGAATAATCAAGGAATAGAACGGAACTAATTCTAATTTACAGCTAATCTCATACGCAGGGGTGAAAAGCTGAAAGTTTTCCTCCTAAAATCAGGAACAAGGCAAGAACGCCCATTTTTTACCACTCCTGTTCAACATGGTGCTGGAAGTTCTAACCAGAGAAGTTAGGCAAGAAAACAAAAAACAAAAATATTATCTTACTTGGAAAGGCAGAAATGAATTTATGCCTGTGCACACACACGTGATATTACATATAGAAAACTCTAAATCATCCACCAAAAACTATCAGAGCTAATTAGATTTGCAGAGAGTAAGACTCAACATATAGAAAAGTCAGTTGTATTGCTTTATACTAGCATTGACGATCTGAAAAGGAAATTAAAATGATACAATTTACCATAGCATCAAATATGACATAAAATACTAAAGAATAAACTAAGAAGGCATAAGACTTGTACACAGAAAACTATAAAGCATTACTGAAAGAAATTACTTTTTCCCCTTAGTTAATTAATGTGATAAAAACAAAACAAAAACCCCAAACTGATCAACTTCAAATGTTGAAACACACTTGTATTTTTTTATACTGCTATCTTATGATTCATTTTGTTATTATATTTTGTATTTTTTATTTGAAAAAATTTGCACCAAAAAGAAGTTGAGAGAACAGAAATAATTTACCATTTGTTAACATTTTGGCCATATTTGATTAACCTTATTTTCTATTTGTTGTTGATTCCCTGCTAAATAGAGTAAACAGACACATTCTTGGCCCCTCAATACATCTTCTAAGAATAAGGGCATTCTTTTCCATAATCATGCTATCATTATGAAACCTAAGAAATAAACAGCCATTCCATAATAGAATCTAATGTTTAGTTCATATTTAAATATGCTTAACTGTCCCCAAAATATGTTCTGTAAATATATTTTCTTTTAAAAATCTAGGCTTGAATAGAGTCTTAGGTATTCTATTTGATTGTTTTATCTTTTTAGTTCCTTTTAATGAAAAAAGATTTTGTGTTTCTTTTTGTTTGTTTTTAATGACACTGACCTTTTGAAGAGAAAAGGTCAGTTTTCTTGTAAAATATACTATATTCTGGTTTGTTTTTTTTCCTTATAGTGTTCTTTGACTAATTTTCTATTTTTTCTGTAACCTAGAAATTAAGCCTGGAAGCTTGATTAGACTCAGATAAAACATTTTTGGCAAGAATACTTCATGCATGAGATTGAGGACTTTATATTGCATTATGTGAGAAGGTACACAATTCAGATTGTCTCATCATTATATTAAAAATATTAACACTTTATTAAAGTGGTGACCACCAGATTTCTCCAAGGTCTAGGCAGATTTCATTTTGGAATTTGTAACTACTCTTTAAGGTGATACTTTGATACTATGTGACTGTCTTGACTCTTCCCAACAAACCTTTCCTTAATGAGTTTTAGCAATCAATAGTCATCCACATCTGAATCAATAATTACCAAAGGTGGCAAAATCTTACCAGTCTCTATTCAATTTTTACCTGACATTCTACTGTAAAGAACTTTTCTTTCCCTCTTCCCTTTTTGAGTACCATTATGGCCTCATGATTTAAAATATTTTAAAAATTTATTTATGTTTTAATTAGAATTGTTTTTATATTTAATTTAGGATTATGTGCTATGACCAATTAACATTCTCATGCATTAAAAAACTCAAATTCAGTTAGCTCATATTTTATTTGAAATTTTTGCTTTACGTGAGTGATTAGCTTGATCATATTTTTTACATATCAATTTTTAAATAATGTAGATTATTACATTATTATTATTATTTGTATAATAAAGGAATTGTTTAGTGGTTGAAAGCTTGTGATTCACATGTGAAAACATCTAGACATGATTTGTATTGAGGGAAATAGGTGATGATCATTTCAGTTTCTTAAATCATTATTGGTTTGTTCAAGTTTCCTATTTTTATGCTACTTATTTCATACTTTTGCAGAAGTTTGTTTCTTGCAGGTTTTCAAAGTTATCCCTGTAGGTTTGTTTTTCTGCTCTGTTGGTTGATTTCTGTTAGATTCTATGTTTTATTTATTTGATTTTTCTCTTGTTTTCTTATTCAGTCTTTTTAAAGGTTTATTCATGTTATTTATCTTTCCAAAGACCAATGTCCAGGTGGGGTTCTTCAGGAAGTAGACTCTGAGGAACCTCTGGGACCTATTGTGGTGCTAAAATGTCATTTAGCCCACCTTAAATCAAGTGTTTCTGCTCTATGTCCTAGCCAAGTTACTGGGTTGTGGGCTGCTCAGGGAAGGGTATGACCTTGGGCAAGGGCATTTGTCTGCAGCTAAAGGACTCTTGCACAGGCTGACATTGGAGACTGTCTTCTGGCAACACCCTCTTTCATTGAAAGGGAATCTGCGCAACTCATGTCGAAGTCCATTATAGTTGATTTCTGCTTTTGATCACTGTCTACTGTTTTGTTGTCTATTTCCTTAATTTCTGTTATCATCTTTATTTTTTCCTTCCTCTGTGGTTCCCTGATGGTTCAGTGGGTAAAAAGTCTGCCTGCAGTGCAGGAGACACAGGAGACATGGGTTCAATCCCTGGGTCAGGAAGATCCAGGAGGAAGTGGCAACCCATTCTAGTATTCTTGCCTGAAAAAGCCCATGGCAGAGGAGCCTGGTGGGTTGCAGTTCATGGGGTCACAAAGAGTTGTATACATCTGCATGACAAAGCACACATGGTTCTTTGAATTTATTCAATGGCTCTTTTTCTAGCTTGAGTTGTAATTTTCCTTGAGTTAAATCATTGGCTCATTTATATTCAATCCATTTTCTGATCAGTATTATTATTTTTATCTTATAACCTTGAAATGGACAAACTCTATTCTTTTGTCTACTGGGCCAACATAATCTCTTTTGCCAGGGATTGAACCTGAGCCACAGCAGTGAAAGTGTTGAGTCCGAACCCTGGTAAGGCATCTGCCAGATGGAAGGAGTCTAGACTAAGGAGTTTCTAGATTCTTCCTTTTCTGTCTGTTTGCACAGAGTAAATTTATGCTACTGTAAAAGGTAGTAGATCTGCTCCTCAGCAAGCCAGCAAGATCCCACCATCTCCAGGGTCACCTCAGGATCAAAGTGGGAGGAAAGCCTACCTATGCCGCTGTTACTTTTGTCCCAGCCACGGTTGCCAAATGCTCTTCCTTTCTATTAATATTTATGTCTGATCCTTTACCCAAACAATGAGCTTTTGGTTATTGTACTCTCTCCAAATGCTTCTATTTCATAACTATGTTTTTAAAGCTAGCTATCTATAATTTGTCCTCTGCTCTGTGGGGATAGAAGGGCGGGCAAAGAAGGGTTAGTCTATGGTCCAAGTACTTTCACCTTTTACACTTTTATTGTTTACAGTTAGAACTCCGTAGGCTTGAGAATATGAATGTGTATGACCTGCAGTGTATTTTGTAAGACTAAGGTGAGAGCATCACTACAAACAAAGCTAGTGGAGGTGATGGAATTCCAGTTGAGCTCTTTCAAATCCTGAAANCTATACATGGACATCACCAGATGGTCAACACTGAAATCAGACTGATTATATTCTTTGCAGCCAAAGATGGAGAAGCTCTATACTGTCAGCAAAACAAGACTGGGAGCTGACTGTGGCTCAGATCATGAACTCCTTATTGCCAAATTCAGACTTAAATTGAAGAAAGTGGCTAGTTAGCTTAGGCATAAAATGAGTAACCAACATGGTCAGGACTTCAGCCACACTTAGCTCTAGAGAGAAATTCTTCTAGGAAAAGTTTATGTATTCTAAACTCAGTCCTAGGATCTAGAATACACAGATTACCAAGTTCACCAGTTTCTTTTTATTTTATTGAAGTATAATTAACTTACAATATATGTTAGTTTCAAGTAAATAGCCTAGTGATTTGATATATTTATACATTACAAAATGACCAATACAGTCTGGTTATCATTTGTCACCATACAATGTTATTACACTATGATTGGCTGTACATTATCAAGTGTACTAGTTTCTTTATGCTGCTGTCATTAATTACTGCAAATTTAGCAGCTTAGAACAAATTATCTTACAGTTCTAGAGTTCAAAAGTCTTAAAAATCAAGATGCCAGCAGGACTTCATTCTTTCCTTTTCGAGGCTTTGAAAAGGAGTATGTCCTAGCCTGCCTCTTGCCTTTTTAGGCTGAATGCAGGACACTATCTGCATTCCTTGTCTTATGAACCCCTTTCTCTGATTACTCCAACCTCTGCTTCCATTGTCACATCTCCTTTTCCAACTCTGACACACCTCTTTTTCTCATATAAGGACCACATGATTGCATTGGGCCCACTAGTATAAACCAGGATAACTTCACTATCTTAGAATCCTCAACTGAATCACTTTTGCCAAGTCCCTGTTGCCACGTAAGCTAGCATATTCACTGGTTTAGGGAATAGGGTATCTTTGGGAATGTGTTATTCCACCTTTCACACCAAGATAAAATCCTTGTCTTCTAGCAACTCGATCTCAAAGGACAGAATGTATGTATATTCATATATAATATACATAATATGAGAGCCACAGGTGTTATGAGAATTCACAGAAGGTACCTAGTGTACATTTCTTTTTAGAGTAAGAAAGTATATCTTCCAGAAGGGAGTTACCAATCCAAACCAGGTATTCAAACCAAGAAGTGTTTGGGGTGGAAAGAGAAATTAAAGATATTTTGATACAGAGAACAGTGCACACAAAGCAGGAATGTCAGAGGAATGTGATTTAAAGAATACCATGTTTTTTTGTTTTTGTTTTTCCCCCCAGTGGGCCAATTTTTAAATTATCTCCGGGACCTCATCTCCTGATAATCTTGTAAAATGTATACACCTTCTTATGAGAAAAATGCGAATACACACTGTTGTATAAAATTTCAACTTCTAAATAGATATGTATTAACATCTTTATTTATTTGTTGATAAACAGGTTACTTCCATAGCTTGGCTATTGTAAATGAACATTGGGGTGCATATATCTTTTCAAAATGGGGTTTTCATTTTCCTCAGATGTATATGCAGTGGCAGAATTTCTAGATCATATGGTAGTTCTATTTTCAGGTTTTTGAAGAACCTCTGTACTGTCTTCCATAGTGGCTACACCAAATTACATTCCCACCACAGCGTGTAAGGGTTCTCTTTTCTCCACATCCTTGCCAACATTTTGTTATTTTTAGACTTTGATGGTAGCCCTTTTGACAAGTGTGAAGTGTTATGTCATTGTGGTTTCGATTTGCATTTCTCTGATGATTAGCAGTGTCGAGGGTCTTTTCATGTGTTTGTTGGTCATCTGTATATCTTCTTGGAAAAATGTCTATTCAGGCCTTCTGCCCAAAATGGGCTTCTTAAAATCAGACAACTATACTTTATTTAGGTGGATTTCATATATGACTCTTTTTGAAGAGAATCTCTGCTACCTACCAGTTTGAAAAAACTAATCTAAATAAAATAAAATGCATTTATAAATATATGGCTTTATTTTAATTAAATCTAAAGTATAGAAGTGAAGCACCTAATTTTCTTCAAGATATGTTATTTAAATTTCATACAAATAAATATGTTATGGATTTTTTAAATATAAAGCAAGAAGAGTGAGATTTAAAAAATAAAATTTCTTTTCAACATAGGTGATCAACCTATAAATTATGTCTCAAAACTAATAAACTTCACATCCTCAGCCGAAGAAGTAGTGATATGTGGATGAATCATCAGATATTGTCTTTCTTGCTTAACAAACAGGAAAACAAATGGATAACATTGGTGTGGGTGAATTTCTCAGGGAATAATACCTGTTTTAACTACTGTAGCTATCATAAGACACACTGGCTAGAATTTGGCTATTTGATGGAATCCTGAGTCTTTTTAAGAATTTGTATTTATTTATTTGTCTGTGCTGGGTCTTAGTTGTAGCATGCGGAATCTTTAGTTGAGGCGTGTGGAATCTAATTCCCTGACCAGGGATCAAACCTGGTCCCCCAGCATTGGGAGAGCCAAATCTTAGCCTCTAGACCACTGGGTAAGTCCTGGAATTCTGAGTCTTTTAAGTCATCTTGAATGTATGTGTATTTCAGGAAAGATGGAGAGTAACTTTGGGATGAAATGTAGAATGAAAAGTGTAATGTTGAGATTTACGAGGAAACAAATTTCAATAAGTCAACGGAAGAGATAGAAGTGTTCCTGAGGAATGTGAGGACTATGTTGCTTGTGAATGTGATCCAAAAATTCAGAGATAATGGATTGTTGTCAGTTAAGGTGAATTTTATACAATATATATCAAGTAGTGAATGCTAAATCATGTTACCATGGAATATAATGGGGCTATTAAAAATAATGATGCAATTTTACTGACATGAAAGTTATCTGACACATATTAAGTAAAATAAACTTCTAAAATAGCTCCAAGATTTACTTTACTCTATTTTCTAGTTGAATCTTAATGTATATTGTAGACTTTATCAGTTAGCTTTTGCATTTAAATAAACCATCCCCCAAAAGAGACATTGAAAACTGTCAATGGGTAGTTTTTTTGGGGCTGGGCTGTTTAGCTTCAGGACATCTCACTTATGCTCTGGAGAGAATAGGCTACTTGGTTTAGGGAGACTCCTACTTGTAAATGTGGAAGTCAGTTCCATGGCAGCAGGGCAGTGACCTCAGAAGTTTTAGCATCTCACAGACTGGCAGGAGCTCCTTCCCATAATAGTTAGAGGGCTCCCTGTAGGAAGTCTCAATACATAAGCTCTTTTTAACCCTTTGCCTAAGTCACATTTTCCATTTTCCAGCTGGCCAAAGCTAGTCACATAGTGAAGCACTATATGAGAGAGGGAGGGGTCTTCCCAAGGGAGAAATGTAGAGAGATGTAAGCTAATCAGGGTCATTATCACTAATCCTACTGCAGGAACTCATGTGCATTAATACAAAGTTGAAAATACCCCAGTTTTTACTTCCATTGGTTAAAATTTGAGAAAAAAAATTTTTGAGAAACTGCATTGTTGCGAACTACAGTTCTTATTTTGTATAATTAAAATTAGACTCTTTGAATCTCGGCAAAGGAATCTTAGAGCCGCTGTGGTCCCAAGTCAAAGTCCATTTGAATAGAAGTCCAGTCTGGAAGTGAGAGTAGGTACAACAAATGTGATTCTTTAACCTTAATTTTAATTTTTTGAACAGAAAATTCATTCACATAGTTCAACATTCAAGATACCAGAGAGTGAAAAGCCTGTCTTCTATCCACTGGGTTCTTTTCCCAGAAATAATCAATGTTTGAGTCTCTTAAATGACCTTCTTGAGATGTCTTGTGTATATGTATGGGAACATTTGTAGATATTCCCTTTCAAATATGATTTAGAACCCTTAGTCTAGCTCCCAGTCAGACTCTTAGGAAACCAGGAGAAAGAAGGCAAAGTGCCATATATTCTGTCTTTTGTAAAGTGTTACAAGTAAATTAACAAGTAATTGACAGTGAGTGTGGCATTAGAGTTTCGATGTTATTAATCTCTTGTTTAGTCACCTAAGTCATGTCTGACTCTTTTGTGACTGCATGGACTGTAGCCTGCCAAACTCCTCTGTTAATGGGATCTCCAAGGCAAGAATACTGGAATTGGCTGCAGTTTCCTTCTCCAGTGAATCTTCCCGACTTAGGAATTGAACCCTCATCTCCTGTGTTGCCATGCAGATTCTTTACCACTGAGCCACAGGGAAGTCTGTTAATCTATAATACTAAGCATTCACTAGTTAGGGAAAGAGATTAGCAACTTGGTGCAAATACACCTGACATTCTGCTATTTATCATCTACTGTATGAAGGTATATTAGTGAACATATGACCAAAGTTAGAAATTGTCTAACATTAAAGTGACCTTAAATTTAAAGAAAGAGGAGGCTTTCTAAAAAGCCCACACTTTCATGTTAGCAAAATGTACCTTCTGAAACTCTAAGTATATGCAGTAATTGTTCCACAGAGTTAAAGTTTATTCCTGTTTTTTAAAAGTGATCTTGTCCTTCAAGTTAGATGGTGGTATGCGAGGTAATGAAATGCTCAATTGTCTATTTGCTGTGTATAAATGTGTGATACTGAGACAGCTCAAGGATCTTTTCCACCTTTGCTATTGGATTATGATTCCCCATGATTATGATTCCACTAACAGATAGCGGATATTAAATAATTATGTCTTTAATGTGTGAAGAGTAGCTTATACATAAAAAAATCAAGTGATATTTAAACAGGCTAGTTTTCATAATCTTCACTTTTTTCCCCACTAGATATGAGTAACAGCAAAAGAGGGAGGTATCATGAAGATGTTTAACCATGAAATGTAGTCATTCATAGAATTCCCACAGGTTGCTAATTTCAGAAATACAAAGCATTTATCTGTAGTCTTCTTCAGCTTCTATTAATTTTAAAGGCATAGTAAAAAGTCAGAGCTCCTGGAATGTGAAGTCAAGTGTCCCTCAGGAAGCATCACAACAAAAAAACCTAGTGGAAATGAGAGAATATCAACTGGGCTACTTCAGATCCTAAAAGAAGATGCTGTTAAAGTGCTGCCCTCATTATGTCAGTNCTATTAATTTTAAAGGCATAGTAAAAAGTCAGAGCTCCTGGAATGTGAAGTCAAGTGTCCCTCAGGAAGCATCACAACAAAAAAACCTAGTGGAAATGAGAGAATATCAACTGGGCTACTTCAGATCCTAAAAGAAGATGCTGTTAAAGTGCTGCCCTCATTATGTCAGTAAATTTGGAAAACTCAGCAGTGGCCACAGGACTGGAAAAGGTCAGTTTTCATTCCATTCCCAAAGAAGGGCAATGCCAAATAATGTTCAAACCACCATACAATTGCCTTCATTTCACATGCTAGCAAGGTAGTGTTCAAAATCCTTCAAGCTAGGCTTCAGTAGTATATGAAACAAGAACTTCCAGATGTGCAAGGTGGGTTTGAAAAAGACAGAGGAACCAGAGATCAAATTGCCAACAGTCACTGGATCAAGGAGAAAGCAAGGAATTCCAGAACTTCTACTTCTGCTCCATTTATTATGTTAAAGCCTTTGACTGTGTGGATCACTACAAACTGTGGGAAATTCTTAGAGTTAGGAATACCAGAGCACTTTTCCAGTCTCCTGAGAAACCTGCATGCATGTGAAGAAACAACAGTTAGAACTGGACATGGAACAACGGGCTGGCTCCAGATTGGGAAAGGAGTGTGATAAGGCTGTATATTGTCACCGTGGCTATTTAACTTCTATGCAGAGTACATCATGGGAAATGCTGGGCTGGATGAATCACAAGCTGCAATCAAGATTGCTGGAAGAAATATCAAGAACCTCAGATATGCAGACGTTACCACTCTAATGGCAGAAAGTAAAGAGGAACTACAGAGCCTCTTGATGAGGGTGAAAGAGGAGAGTGAAAAAGCTGGCTTGAAACTCAACATTCAAAAAACGAAGACTGTGGCATCTGGTCCCATCTCTTCATGACAAATAGAGGGGGAGAAAGTGGAAACAATGACAGATTTTCTTTTATTGGGCTCCAAAATTACTGTGGATGGTGACTGCAGCCATGAAATTAAAAGATGCTTGCTCCTTGGAAGGAAAGCTATGATAAACCTAGACAGTGTATTAGAAAGCAGAGACATCACCTTGCCGACAAAGGCCTACATAGTCAAAGCTGTGGTTTTTCCAGTGTTCAGATGTGAGAGTTGGACCATAAAGAAGACTGAGTGGGAAAGAATTGATGCTTTCAAATTGTGGTGCTGAAGAAGACTTGAGAGTCCCTTGGAAGCAAGGAGATCAAACCAGTCAAACCTGAAGAAAATAAACCCTGAATATAATTGGAAGGACTGATGTTGAAGCTGAAGCTTCAATACTTTGGCCACCTGCTGTGAAGAGCCAGTCATTGGAAAAGACCCTGATGCTGGTCAAGATCGAAGACAAAAGGAGAAGAGGGTGGCAAAGGATGAGATGGTTAGAGAGCATCACCAACTTAATGGACTTGAATTTGAGCAAGCTCCAGGAGATAGTGGAAGATAGAGGAGCCTGACTTGCTGTAGTCCATTAGGTTGCAAAGAGTCAGACAGGACTTAGTGACTAAACAACAAGAATAAAAGAATATTGATGTTGAAGTTAAACAGTGCAGTGATCAGATTCTGGTTTCACCACTTAACAGCTGTGAAGAAATGATGTGCTCCTTACCCTTCCTCATCAGCAAAAGGACGCTGATGTTTCCTTTTTTTTTCTTTTAATTGGAGGATAATTACTATACAATATTGTATTGGCTTCTGCCATACAGCAGTGTGAATCAGTCACAAGTGGAACACTGATGTTTCTTACCAGGCTGGGTTTTGCTTTGTGAGAGAATGTCTGTAAAAAAATAGCTTGCAGAAAACAGATCCTAAATAATATTAGGTATTATTGTTGTTCTTAGTAGACAGGAGAGAAGGTGTGGAAAAGGAAAAGGAAGGAGAGCAGACACCAGTATCAGGCAGGAACCCTGGAAAATGATGAAGAATTTATGGCAGGAACTGAGAGAGCACTTTGTTACCTCCAGTAGCAGTTTTCTCCACAATGTCCTGATTGTCAAATAAGTAATTTTAAGCTTTTCCCCTTCTTTCACTCTCCAGCTTGAAATCTCTTTATCTCCCTCTGCTAGTATCTTAATAGGAAGTTCATGTCTGTTCATAATCTGCTTTTTTTTTTCTTCCAAATTTCCCAGGGTGAAGCCTCTACTGCTGCCGCCTGGCACTGCAGATGGTCTTTTTTTCGGCCAGTCCTCGGCTGGAGCCCCACCTTGTCCTGTCATCCATCTCCACTCCTGTTTCCCAGTCCCCCACCCGCCGCATCGAACAGCAGTGCCCGCCCACATTAAGCGTTGAGAGCTGCTTTTCATGTTTTCTGAAACTATTTTCTGTAATTTAACTTTGCATTAGCAGTATCACTTGTCTTTTCAATAAGAGTGTTTCCTCAAGGTAGTGATTGTTCTATTTCTTGGTGTCCAACTGAGATGCTAATATCTATAATTTATGTTTCTTAGAGAATTCTGAAGAAGAAGTCTGCCCGTCCAATTACCCCTTTACTGATAATTTTGATAATGCATATAAGGAATTAGGACTTTTAAAATCTAAAAACCACATGGGTCTGAGGTTCCCTCACCTATTACTGCCTTAAGGTTTCCTCCAAGTGTTTATTCCACTGTCATATTCTATCAGTATTTCAGGAGCGCCCCCTACTGGGCAAATGGCTTTTGGATGACATCCTTAACCTGAAATTTAGGGAGAGTCTAATTTCTCTGTATCAAAGCTTCAGTCTACAAACAAAGACAGGATGCTTAAAGCAATGACGCAACACCAGTGTAAATTAGTAGTGTTTTTTTTTTTTCCTTCCTAATCCCAATGTCCCTTGGCTCTTGATGACTTTTTAAATGGAACAGTATTAAAATAATGTCTTTGAAGCACATGGATTCCTATCCTTGTTTAATTGCCTTGGCTTCAAAAGTTTACTCAAGTAAATCCGGGGTTCCATTCTTACATTGCACTTTTAGCCCCCTAGGATTATGTAGGCAATTAAGCTATCCTTCCAAGAGTTCTAAATACTCATTAACATTATTAATCATTTTTGACATACCAAGTTCTGATATCCTCTGGGAAATCCTGTGTACTGCATTAGAGTGTCTTATGTCAGCTCTCCCACAAGGATAGGGCCATATACTTCAGCTCTGCTGTCAAATATGCCAAGGCTAAAACTTTGCTGTTGTTGGGATAATGACTTTGAATTTTAGGTACACTTTCATGGCTTCATAAACTACCTAAGACCCACTCTAGATATGGTTCTCTTTTAAATGAAATTACTTTAAGCATAACTGAACATAAAAATGTTCAGTGACTAGAATCAAATTAAATTGGAAAATTAGATTAAATCATATACCACTGCTAATAGCAGTAGATACTCATATGGTCCTTCACACCACAGCCCTCCTCCCCTTCATTTACTGATAAGAAGCTGAAGCTCAGAAAAGTTCAGTTCAGTCGCTCAGTCGTGTCTGACTCTTTGCAACCCCATGAACCACAGCACGCCAGGCCTCCTTGTCCATCACCAACTTTCGGAGTTCACTCAGACTCACGTTCATCGAGTCAGTGATGCCATCCAGCCATCTCATCATCTGTCGTCCNCTGCTCTGTATTTCGTACGTCAGGTCTTATTTACAGAAAGGGAGCGATCCCTTTAAACCCCGGGCAGGGCCCTGGGTCCAGTCAGCACACAGGTCGCTGCCTTGCAGCGTGTAGAACAGCTCTCAACCTGCTGCCTGACTCTCCTTCCCCTGGAACCTCCTCTCCTTTGGCTCCCAGGCTTCTGACAAGGCTCTGATGCAGTTGGTTTCATGAGAGTATTATGGGGAGAAAGTACTCTGCCCAGCTGGAAACTTGATTCATGCCATATTGTGTAATAAAATTTAAATATTTCCTAATTATAAATGCTAATTTTTAGTTGACTAGATGGTTCACCTAGCTGCTTTGCCCAAACATTAGGTTGCAGTGAATATATTCATGTATTTTAAGGTTAACAACAATACTAGTATTAAACGTATCACACAATATTAATTCTTAAGCTTGATGTTACATGTTATGCCTTTCAGAGTCTTTTCATGCATATATGAATTGTATTTTAAACTTTTGTTCCATGGTACTGATTTTCAACCTGAAATCTGCATGTAGTTTCTGAATTTGAAACCACACTCAAGAGGTTTAGTGAAAGGTGAAACCAGCAAGCCTTGATTTTACACACAAGACGAAGTGAGTTTGGAGGACAGTTTGTCAGATATCAGTTCTTTCCTTGACTCGCAATGGAAAATGTGTTGTATTTGATGATAAACGTTTTAGGCAGACACGGCCGTTTGTTGGTGTGAGGTCTGTAGGTGTTTGCTCGTCTCGCTGTGCTGTCTGCCCCTGGGCCTTTAAAGTTTCCTCCCTGGTTTTTCTGTTGACCTTCTCTCTACGTTGTCACCTGCTTCTGTCCGTGATGTGCTTGCTCCATGGGCGTTTTTAAACTCCGGGCAGATGAGGCAGTGGTGAACCTGCGGCCACATTTCAAGCTGAGGTGCTGGGCCAGGAGCTGCCCTCTTTCTAGCGCTGCCTCTTTTTGTCGTTTCTTATGCCAAACAGCACAGAGACGCAGCTGTAGGTTTCTCTAAGACTAGAGGTAACAGAGGTGGGGTCACATAAGCCTTTCTCTGTTTTATCTTCTGGTTCTGGGCCACATTTTTTTTTTTTTTCTCTTTTCTTTTGTCTTCACTAACTCCCCTTCCTTAGGTTTTCCTTGAGGCATCATAAGTAATATTAACTCCGCATCACATTCTGTTAGGGTGAGATGAAGGTTTATCGCCTAGGTTGTAGTTGACTGGAGCCTTGTGAGCATTAGAGTGTTATGTAGGTGATTGATGTGCAACCCATGTGCTGCTCAGGGACTTCCCTGGCGGTGCTGTGGTTGAGACTTTGCCTTCCACTGCAGCGGGTGCAGGTTCGATCCCTGGTTGAGGAACTAAGATCCCGCATGCCTGGAAACCAGAAAACCAAAACATGAAACAGGAGCAATGTTGTAGCAAATTCAATGAAGACTTTAAAGATGATCCACATTAAAAAAAAAAAAAACACACACACACAAAACTAAACAAAAATCTGTGCTGCTCAGAGTCACTGTGGATCTCTGCAAGTGAATGAAACATTTGTTCTCTCTCCAGCTTTGTGAGAAGGGTGTCTGCCAGCTTTCTTGCTAACCCTTGAGCATTTTCTAAATTTTTTAAAAGTCACTCATGTTCCAGTGTCCCTAACGTAGTGAGTTAAATTCAACATTCTTGGAAAGAGATCGACTTTCTTTAGNTGGATCTCTGCAAGTGAATGAAACATTTGTTCTCTCTCCAGCTTTGTGAGAAGGGTGTCTGCCAGCTTTCTTGCTAACCCTTGAGCATTTTCTAAATTTTTTAAAAGTCACTCATGTTCCAGTGTCCCTAACGTAGTGAGTTAAATTCAACATTCTTGGAAAGAGATCGACTTTCTTTAGCTGTCATGAAATTCATGGTTCTATTATTTTAGGTTTCCCAACTAACAGCCATGTGCTCTTCTAACAAGTTTGTCTTTCCCCGAGTGGACTAATACTTCTTTTCATTTACATTTGTTTTAATGGGGCCAGCACAAGGTATGTTATGTTTTCTGTAAGCGGATTACTTGCTTCAAGTTTGAAAGTCTGTGGTTAAGTGTTACAAATTGCATTATGATAAGACCATGTAAGACGGGTTCATCTTCTCACACGTGATTTTCTTTCCCCTTAAGACAAACATGGTCTCTTTAGAAGGCCTTACCAAAGTAGTTGATCCTTCTCAGCTAACGCCCGAGTTTGACGGCTGCCTGGAGTACAACCACGAAGAGTGGATTGAGATCCGGCTTGCCTTTGAAGACTACATCAGCAACGCGACCCACATGCTCTCTCGGCTGGAGGAGCTGCAGGACATCCTTGCCAAGAAGGAGTTGCCCCAGGATTTGGAGGGCGCGCGGAGCATGATCGAGGAGCATTCGCAGCTGAAGAAGAAGGTGATTAAGGCCCCCATCGAGGACCTGGACCTCGAGGGACAGAAGCTGCTGCAGAGGATTCAGAGCAGCGAGAGCTTTCCCAAGAAGAACTCGGGCTCAGGCAACGCAGACCTGCAGAGCCTGCTCCCCAAGGTGTCCGCCATGCTGGACCGGCTGCACTCGACGCGGCAGCATCTGCATCAGATGTGGCACGTGCGCAAGCTGAAGCTGGACCAGTGCTTTCAGCTGCGGCTGTTCGAGCAGGATGCCGAAAAGGTAGCGGAAGCGGCGGGGGTGCTGCCCTGCTTCCTGGAGGGAGGCTGCTGGGTCGCTGGGTCTGAGCACCCGAGGCTGGTTTGGTCGGGAGAAAGGGCAGAAAAAACGGGCTGGGGAGGGGCGAGCCACTCACATGGCCTCGGTCAGGGAGCAGCAGTGTCAGCTCGGAGGTCTCCCCTCAGTGTGCTTCCCAGCGTTTCTCATCGCGCACGAGGGGCTCTTCTAGAAACTTAAAGTGGTTAATTACTGATGGTTTGGTTTAGAATGCCTGTAAGATAGACATGAATATTTTCAATTAAAAGAGTGAAAACTTTATAGAATATATTACTGAAAGCAGTAATTATGCATGTATTTTTGTAATACTTGCTCTTCCACCCAGAAAAGCCAGTGAGAAAACACCCTTCAGATCTGTTATTGAATTTGTTTTCACAATAAAAGGCGAATAATGAATTAAGAATAATAACTTCTGGGAAATAACAGGCAGTAATTACTTATGGTTTCCTGTCAAACCAGCAGGTCAGAGTGAGCTCTTGAATGTCTTAGCAACATGAAAACAGGACACTTACTTAGAGGANAATAAAAGGCGAATAATGAATTAAGAATAATAACTTCTGGGAAATAACAGGCAGTAATTACTTATGGTTTCCTGTTAAACCAGCAGGTCAGAGTGAGCTCTTGAATGTCTTAGCAACATGAAAACAGGACACTTACTTAGAGGAAAGGGTTGCAAGCCGTGAATGTGGGTGAATTGATGTGTGTTAATCTGAGCTCACTGAATCCTTTTAAAGGACAGGAAAATATTTTTTAAAGTTAAGAAAGCCTATTGAATTCTTTGATGTAAAGGGATCTTTTGAAAGATGACAGTCCACCGCTATTATCCCATACTATTATTTGGTAAGCTTCTAAGCTCTGTTTGTTTAAGGTGACCCTTGAATAGCATGGGGGTTGGGGTGTTGACACTCACGCAGTTGAAAATCCACAAACCATGCTCTCTGCCTCTAAAACAAAGGAGTTGCTAAATGACTCACCCAGGGGTGAGAGGCTGAAACGCTTTGGTAGAATCAAGGCTCCAGCCCCAGTTCTTTTGATTCCATATATTATGATCTCTAGTTGAACACAACTTTTTGCCACACTTAAAGATGTGTAAAATGAAAATACAGGTTCTTCATTTATTGAAAAATATAGACACTCCATTTACTTCATTTATCTGCATGTAATTAGACCCGTGCAGTTCAAACCCGGGTTGTTCAAGGTTCAGCTGTGGTGCCTTGTCAGAGATGCTAGAAAACCTTCCTTTCAGTTACTCAACAAGCAGGTGACTGCCCCTAGGTTCCAGTTCACATCACGGAAGCAGTGTTAGTTGACAATCATTTCTTTTCCCTTAAATGTTTTCCTGGGAACAATATAATTAACATCATTTTCCAGGTAGCGTCTCTGTTGAATCTTAAGAAGGGTGTCATTGTTAAAGTTATCCCCATTTCTTTTTATTTTTATGGTAAACTTTATAGTTTGCACAGGGATTTTTTTTTTTTTAATTCTTCTTGCATTAAAGAGCATAATCTCTTAGTCATTGAAATTGCCATCAGTAATCTGTGGGCAGAGCAACACCCATCCAGAGACCCGTAAGTTTGTAATTTCACCTAACGGGTCTTTAATTGAAGAGCAGTGTGGCTAATTATGTGGTTCAGTATAGCAGAGAGTCAGAANATTTATCCTAGGTCACCCAACCATAAATGATAGAACCACAATTCAAATCCCAGGAGGCTGTGAAACCAGTTATTTCTGTTAAAAAAAAATGTTCTAGAAGAGAGCATATCTTTTTGTGTGATAAGTTACTGAAATTAAGATACCTCTATAGTTTCAAATGTATTATACAAAGTTAATAGGGAGGCTGCTGGTCACCTTATCTTTTAAGCAGAGACTGTAAGCAGTTATTCCTCTAATGAAATTAATTAAAATTTTCTTTTGTTCACGGGCTTGGTTATAAAATCTCTGCAAATAAACACATTTGCATGTGCTAGCTGACCGTGCTAGGTGTTAATAACAATTTTTATTACATACACTTAACTAGAGGTGAGGTTGAACAGTTGTACGACTCTTCCACACTCAGTGTCACACTAGCACAGGTCTTCCTACTGCTTACTCTAATGCTATAATTCAGATCTTAGGGCATGCAGAGTTTTATAGATAACTTGCTTTTTAAAACACCCAATTTCCATATTTATTTTGTTATTTTAGGAGATTATGGGAACTAAAGTAACATTTTGTCTTTCATGTCTTACGTAAAGAGAATAGTTAAAAAATTGTATCACCCTATTGTTTTGTAATATCATGCAGCCACTGAAAACGATTGAACTGTAGGCACTACCTGCCACCAGCACTACCATGTCCACCTCCACCGCTACCATTACTAGGAGGAAACGTTTGCTTGGCATTCGGTGTGACTTAGGCAGTGTTCTGGCCTTCCTGGTGGCTCAGACGTTAAAGCGCCTGCCTGCAATGTGGGTTCAGTCCCTGGGTCGGAAAGATCCCCTGGAGAAAGAAATGGCAACCCACTCCGGTACTCTTGCCTGCAAAATTCCATGGACAGAGGAGCCTGGTAGGCTACAGTCCATGGGGTCGCAAAGAATTGGACATGACTGAGCGCCTTCACTTTTCACTTTAGGCAATGTTCTAAGCTCATCGTGTAGGTGAACTCATTTAATCTATCTCTGAAAGGATATGCAGGAAACTGATCATTGTGGTTCCTCTGGAAAGGGAGTCAGAGCAACTAGGGTCTGACCTAGAGATTTAGTTTCCACTGAATCCCTTTTTATTGGTTTGAAATTAACATACACATTGAATTGAACATTAACTTTAATGTAATGATAACTTCATTAGTATTAAAATAATATGAAAGTAAAACTTAAACATAAGTAGAAAAACAGCAAGTAGGTCATATCCACTATGGCTGCAAATTGTTGTTCTTAAGAAATATTTTATTGTTGTTGTTCAGTTGCTCAGTTGGGTCCGACTCTTTGTGACCCCATGGACTGCACACCAGGCTTCCCTGTCCTTCACTATATACTGGAGCTTGCTCAACTCATGTCCACTGAATCGGTGATGCCATCCAACCATCTCATCCTCTGTCACTCCCTTCTCCTCCTGCTTTCAGTCTTTCCCAGCATCAGGATCTTTTCCAGTGAGTCAGCTCTTGACATCAGGTAGCCAAAATATTGGACCTTCAGCATCAATCCTTCCAGTGAATACTCAGGGTTGATTTCCTTTAGGATTGACTGGTTTGATCTCCTTGCTGTCCAGGGAACTCTCAAGAGTCTACTTCAGCACCACAGTTTGAAGGCATCAGTTCTTCAGTGCTCAGCCTTTTTTATTGTCCAGCTCTCACGTCTGTACATGACTGCTGGAAAAACCATAGCTTTATACGGACCCTTGTAGGAAAAGTAATGTCTCTGCTTTTTAATATACTGTCTAGGTTTGTCATAGCTTTGCTGTCAAGGAGCAAGCATCTTTTAATTTCAAGGCTGCAGTCACCATCCACAGTGATTTTGGAGCCCAAGAAAATAAAGTCTGTCACTCTTTCCATTTTTTCCCCATCTAAATTTAGCTTTCTTCTTTCTTCCTATTTCCACTGTGCATAAGCACCTTTCACATCCTCCAGTGTTTTTAATAACACTGTATCATAATATCAGATCAATAGTTAATATTCACATTATTATGAATATAAAAATGCCATTCACATTACAACCATATAGAAAATTATAATTACTTCTCTTTATGCCATTTTCTGTTTTTTTCCTGGAGTCGATTTTTCTTGTTTTTTTCTTTTTTAAACTGGTGGCATTTCTTTACCCTTGGAAAACTAGTATGGAATAAGAGTTACACGAAAGTCTCTGGAGTCAGATTGCCTGGGATTCAGCCCCAGGGCTCCTCCTTATTAGCTGTGTTGACCAACTTAGTTAATTGGCTTTGCCTTCTTTTTCTTATCTGTAAAATAGGGGCAATACATACATCCATTGCATAAGGTTCAGATACAGTGTGCTTGGAAGGGTGTCTGCCCATAGAAAGCATTCCATAAATGTTATCTGTTATTAATTGCTAATTCAACCTCGACATTCTGTATTTGTATATTTCTTAATATACAGGCTCACAGCAGTGAGTCTATCAATTTCATCTTTGGGAAAATGTCTCCCAGATTGGTCCAATCTTCCCCACATAGGAGTATTCACCCAAGCTGGGACAGTGCAAATTCCTATTCAGGATTTCCTCTGATAAAATAAAATTCACATTTTATTGCAAGACAAGACAGATTTAACATAAAATTTTTCTTTGTTTGGGCCTCCTCCCTTCCCTTTAATATGTATTGTGCATCAGCATTAAGCAGACCTCCTTAGGAGAAAACTTTCCTAAACTTCCTTTTTTATCTTATTAAGGATCCCACCTCCGGGGGAGATAAACCTTTCTTCTTAGTCTTGCAAGGGGCCATGAGTGACCCATGAGCCACTCCTCACTTTCTGCCTGTAGATCTGGACTGTATAAACTGTGCTTATGTACAGCGCTCTGTCTCAGAAATTTAGGTAACTGTGCTTTGACTTCTAATGAGTGGAAGAGTTCTCAGAGTTTCCTGAGAGGTTGCTCCCAGGTTATAACCCTCAGTTTGAATAGAATAAGATTTTCCTTTCTTTTTTTGAGTTTTTTACTTTTTTTAATAAATTTATTTATTTTAATCGGAGGCTAACTACTTTACAATATTGTACATTACAATATTCATCAACATGAATCTGCCACAGGTATACACGTGTTCCCCATCCTGAACCCCCTCCCACCTCCATTTCTCTCTTAAATCAGCTGGATGGTTTTTTATCACCTTCACCTTTCTTTCTTTCTTTTTTTTTTTTTTTAATTTGGAAATCCTAATCTATTTCTTTTCCTCCAAAAACTATGAAAATTTACCAAAAAAAGAAAGAAATCAAAGTTTACACGTTGCTCAGTTCAGACTGAGAGTGCAAGAGGAGAGAGCCTGGACCACAGTGGCCACTGGGTGATCACCTGCAGGTATACACTGACACCTGAAAGAAGCTCCCCCAGCTTTGTGTTCCTGCCTTCAGAGATGCTGCGGTGCTTTCCATGCCACCTCACACCACACTCGGGTCATTAGGTCACCAGAATGATACAGAGGTTTTTGGGGTTTGAACATTGTGGATTTTTTCTTTTTCTTTTCTTTTTTTGCCCTCCTGCTAGAAAATGAAATTTTCAGTTCATTTCTAAGAAATAAATTGGTCAAAAATTCATTTTGTTCTGCGTCTTCTTTCCACAAAGCTTCATATGCAATGCGATACCCTTCAGGCTGCATTCTTCTCTGTTGTTAGTGCCTGGAGTTGCTGCTATTGGTCTTCTATCTTGCTAGAGATCTCAGCAAGTTCTGAGCACCAGTGGCCTTCATCATTTCATTTTCTGCTTATTTTGCAAGTTGGTCAACAAGCTCAATTAAACCACCAGTTATTTTCTAAAATTGGCCCATTTTGTCCACAAAGTCCTTGCGCTCTTCCTTGAGCTCTCTGGTCTGCTGGGTGACCTCTGGGTCCAATACCTGCAGTTTGTTTAGCTCATCAAAGTGCAGCCCTGCTTCACCCAGGATATCCTTGGCTCGCTCTCCAGTCAGGCAGCCAGCGCCCTGCCTGGCACTCTCAGCCACTGCTGTGGCTACAGGACCTGCTTACCTCCCTGCTTTTTGGCTTTGGTCCCTTGTGTTCTGGACTCCATTTTTTTCCTCTTTGTTGGCCTCTGATTGTTTTTTAATGAAGCATATCTTACAGCTTCTTGAAGGAGTTTTGGGGGAGTAATTTTTTTTTAAGGAAATTACATATCAGAAAATGTCCAGTTTCTATCCTAATGCTAAGTAATAGTTTTGTTGACTATGTAATTCTAAAAGAAAAGTAATTTCTCTTCAGATTTGTGAAGGTATTTTTTCATTGTCTTCTTGTTTCCAATATTGCTGTTGAGAGGTCTAAAGCTATTCTAATTCCTATCCTTAAATATGACCCTCCCCCTCCTTTTCTAGAATATAGGTTCTTCACTTTGACTCCAGTTTTAAAAAATTTTACAGTGATATCTAATTTTTAAATTTTTTTCTGAAATACAGTTGCTTTGCTACAGTGATGTATTTTAAAAGAAATGTGTGGATTCTTCTTTTCCATAAAATACAACTCACGTTATATACCATTCTGCTCTGTGCTTTTTGTTTCACTAAATGTATCCTCAGATCTCAGAGTATCAGCTTTCCAGTCCATACTGGAAAGCCTGTCTTATAAAGGATGGCAATGTACTCTTAGAGCAAGCTCTGGCCTGAGTGATGGTGGGGTTATATCAGTTAGTTCAGTCGCTCAGTCATGTCCAGCTCTTTGCGACCCCATGGACTGCAGCACGCAAGGATTCCTGTCCATCACCAACTCCTAAAGCTTGCTCAAACTCATGTCCATCAAGTTGGTGATGCCATCCAACCATCTCATCCTCTTCTCCTCTTGCCTCCAATCTTTCCAAGCATCAGGGTCTTTTCTTTGAGTTAGGTGGCCAAAGTACTGGAGCTTCAACCTCAGCATCAGTCCTTCCAATGAACATTGAGGACTGATCTCCTTTAGGATGGACTGGTTGGATCTCCAGGACCCTCAAGAGTCTTCTCCAGCTCCACAGTCCCAAATCATCAATTCTTCAGTGCTCAGATTTCTTCACAGTCCAACTCTCACATCCATACATGACTACTGGAAAAACCATAGCTTTGACTAGGGGTTATATAGGTACCTTTAAAAAATTTTTTAATGTTTAATGCATTTAGTGGAAAAAAGGATGAACAAATTGTACACAATAAATATGTGCAGTTATTTGTCTATCAATAATAGCTCTATAAAGCTTTAAAAATAATGTAGGAATTTGGGACTGACTTCAGGTCAGACTTGATTTTATTGCCACTGCCTTTGCCTTAATATGACTAAGAGCCTCCATAAGGATATAAATGCCCGTGGTGGTTTAGTTGCTAAGTAGTGTCCAACTCTTGCAACCCCATAGACTGTAGCCTGCCAGGCTCCTCTGTCCATGGGATTCTCCAGGCAAGAATACTGGAGTAATCAAACCTGAGTCTCCTGCATTGCAGGCAGATTCTTTACTGACTGAGCTATGAGGGAAGCCCCATATAAATGCCTGTTTTGCCTTTTTTTTAACTTTTTCTTTTTTTGCCATTGCTTTCCTTGTGGGAATCTTTTAGAATTGTTTACTCATTTAATTACAGTCACTTAAAGGCACACATTGGAGAAGGAAATGGCAACCCACTCCAGTATTCTTGCCTGGAGAATCCCATGGACGGAGAAGCCTGGTAGGCTACAGTCCACAGCATCGCAAAGAGTCGGACACGACTGAGCGACTTCACTTCGCTAAAGGCACACGTAAACTGCAGAAAATTTCAGTAGACTGAGAGCACTGCTGCTGATCTCACAAACTGTCTGGCATACTGAGCATAGGTAAAAACGCCAACCTGAATATTGAGGTGCTAGTGGTAAACAGTGGTAAAGAATCTGCCTGCCAGTACAGGAGACATAAGAGACTTGGGTTCTATTCCTGGGTCGGGAAGATCCCCTAGAGAAAGGAATGGCAACACACTCCAGTATTCTTGCCTGGAGAATCCCATGGAGAGAGGAGCCCAGCAGGCTATGTTCCAAAGGGTCGCAAAGAGCTGGACATGACTGAAACAATTTAGCATGGACACAGGGATAGCTCCTTTTAAAAATATAAGTTCTAAAATGTTATGCCTATGCCTGATTGGACTGTTTTGCACACATTCAGAGGCAAACATCTTACTTTGAAGAAAGATCCTCTAGAATGTCCTATTTTTTTGGCATATAATCATGGCAGGTTCCCCCCAAAAAGTATAATATTCCTGGTATATGCATGCTTTTTATCTTTCTATCTCAAACTGTTTTTACATATTTTCTTTCTCAGACCTTCACAGCTGGTATTTTTAACAGCTTATGAAGCCTTTGTTTTTTGAGAGTAATTAACACATGTATTGAATCTTAAGGTGTATAAAGCTAGTACTGTGGGTAGTGCTGAGTTGCTTCAGTCATGTCTGAGTCTTTGCAACCCTATAGACTGTAGCCCACCAGGCTCCTCTGTCCATGGGATTCTCTCCATGAGCTCTTCCAGGGGACCTTCCCTACCCAGGGATGGAACCCGAGTTTCTTACAACTCTTCCCTTGAGAGGTGGATTCTTTACCACTAGCACCACTTGGGAAGCCCTATTCTAGTACCATAATGTTCTTAAATTTTAACGTACATTGAAATCACCTGGATTTTTTTAAAGTACTGATTCTAATTCAGTATGTCTGGGATGAGGGCTATGGTTCTGCATTTCTAATAAGCTCCCAGGTGATGGTAATGATGTTGGTCTATGAAGCACACAGAGTTCTATAGTCAGAATGTAAAGAGGTGCATAATCTGATCTCCACCTTTAAAGGATTTATAATGTAGCCAGGGATGAGTATGGACATGAATAGAACACCCAAGATTTATGTAATTGTGATATAGCTCTTCTTTTTTAGTGTCTTTTTTGTCCTATTCTCAAGTCACCTAATTTTACCTACCCTCTTGGATGGTAGCAGCAGGTGCCATGTGTTCAAAACTCAGCTGCATTCTCTTAATGTACCCTCTCTGAGATTTTCCCTTTGAGAATTAACATTAATCTATTATTTTAAAATATGTTAGCATATATTAATGTCTAATCCTTCTCAGATATTATATGGAAATTTGTACCAGGTTGTCTTATGACATAAGCCAGAAGTTTATATGGTAGAAGATAGTATGAGGACTAGGCACATGCTGGAAAATAGACGGTGAGATAGTCCTTGGAGCTGGGAGAAATCTGCCATGTAGTTCTGTGATTAAATACTCAGGATCTGTGGGCTTCCCTGGTGGCTCAGCTGGTAAAGAATCCGCCTGCAATGTGGGAGACCTGGGTTCAATCTCTGGGTTGGGAAGATCTCCTGGAGAAGGGAATGGTTACCCAGTCCAGTATTCTGGCCTGGAGAATTCCATGGACTGTATAGTTCATGGGGTCACAAAGAGTCGGACATGACTGAGCGACTTTCATTTCAGTTATATACATAGCATGGTCCCAGAAAGTAAACATTTGCTGAATGAGTGGTATGGTGGGGCTGATAGACAGGGAACAAAAATGCAATAACAGAGCTCTGTTAACCTCGAAATGGACCCATGAAAGGATTAATCATCAATGATAAATGTTCCTGATCCCCAAAGAGCTGAATGTGTTGTGCTATTCTGAGCAAATTTCATCTATCACTGTTGAGCCATAATAGCTATCCATCTATTATGCTGACTGGTGAAGCTCTGCACCCGTTGAGGTCAGCTTTATGACTTGCTCAGCTCCAGATTGCCACAGTGGCTGTTGCACCATCACTATCACCAAGCATCCTTCTCTTCATCATAATTGCCAACACGCAAACAAATGCACTCACTGCTTCTTCATGCTAAATGAAAAAGAAAAATACGGTGTCATGGTTCTTTCTCTCCAAGTTTGTCTGCCAAATCTAACTGAGCAATTGAACATAGGTTTTCAAGTCTAATCAATTATTGAATACTGATTGAGTACCAACTTTGAAAGTACTTTGTTGGGTCCCTGGGAAACATAAAGATTAGTAAGACCTGGTTCCCACCTTCACACAGCTTACATTATAGTTGTTTTGATAATACACAAAACTTTTTGAAAAATCTGTTGTGAGCAATTGACCAAGTTATTTTTTCACCTTTGTGTTTCCCTACCTAGGAAAAAGTGAAAGTTAGTCTCACAGTCACGTCCAACTCTTTGAGATCCCATGGACTGTAGCCTGACCAACTCCTGTCCACGGTATTCTCCAGGCAATAATACTGGAGTGAGTAGCCATTTCCTTCTCCAGGAGATCTCCCCAAACCAGGGATCAAACCCAAGTCTCCTGGATTATAAACAGATTCTTTACCAACTGAGCCACTAGGGAAGGCCAGGAAAAGTGACTGGTAAACAGAGATTGCAAAAATGTTACTGAAGAATGGTAATTAAATGATGAAATTAAGCAAGTTTTGAGCAACAATGAAGTGCTGTCACAGGACATGATACAACTAACTTTAAAATGAGCTTTGTGTACAGTGATATAGGAATAACATTTCCCAAACTGGGTCCACAGCTTTGCTTCAAGAATATTTTCTTCTCTGTAGATACATGAGAGATACACATGAGTAATTTATTTTCAGTTTTCATGTTTGTATGTATTTGATGATATAATTAAATGATTTAAAGTAATGTTGGGGGCCCTCAGATTCTTTTAATCAAATATTATTCAATGTCATGTATGGATCTTATTTGAATTCTTTTTCAAATAAGCTGTAAAGTATTTTAAAAATTATGGAAGTGTTGAAAATGTTAGTTGCTCAGTCGTATCTGACTGTTTGTACCCTCGTTCAGCTGTAACCCACCAGGCTCCTCTGTCCATGAAATTCTCCAGGCTAGAGTACTGGAATGGGTTGCCATTCCCTTTTCCATGGGATCTTCCCAACCCAGGGATTGAACCCAGGTCTCTTGCATTGCAGGCAGATTCTTTACTGGCTGAGCCACCAGGGAAGCCCAATTTAAATACTGACTGGATAGTTCATGATCCTAAGAAATCATTGTTATTATTTTTTAGGTGTGATTGTTTTCTTGGTAAGAGAAATCCAAGTAAGATGGTAGGTGTTGCAAGAGGGCATCAGAGGGCAGACACACTGAAACCANCTTCTCTGTGGCAGCAGTGTGTAGGTAGCTTGCTTTTAAGTTTGTAAGCAAACAGAAGTGAAAACAAGCAAGCCAGCCAACCATTGAAACTTGAACCAGTTCAGCTGGCCAGGCCCACAGGCACGGTTTCGATGCTGGCTTCTGAACTGTCCCTCTGAGGAGCCTGCGGGGCCCTTTTCAGAGGCTGAATCGCAGGAACCAGCCCGCTGTCAATTTGCTGGCAGCCCTTCGCGATGAAAATGTAAGCCAGCCTGCCGCCCTTCTCAGGGGCATCTTCCAATTCTCCTTAAACGTGAGCCTTCCTCCCATGTTGAGTGGAGGGCCGGGGGTCTGACATCAGTCTTCCCCACAGTCCTGTGGCTCTCTGGATGCCCTTGGCCTGTTGTGGATACGATTGGGGTTGCTGCAAGATTGCAGTGCAAAATCCCCCAAAAGAACCCAACAGTGAATTTTAAATAACAGTCTTAGTATAGTTTTGGAATTAATGTAACAAAAATAAAGCTATACGTTGTTCTGTAGGACATAGGGTTCCTTCTGTAGAGAGTTACTCTAGAAATTTTCACTTTAGAGACAGTTTTGGTGTGGACTTTGAGCCAGACCTATGGAAGTTAGCTAGCCCTCTTTGCTGGGTAATGTGTGTCTAAAGAGCATTGAAATGATACAAAGAGGGGGTCGTTATTTAAATTAAGTTCAGTAAGAGGCCATTTCATTAGAGTTCCACAAAGTACTTCACTTTGGATAGTTTCAAAAAAAACATTCAGCAGTTAAAATTTTTATAATACACTATCTCAAAAGTCTGATACTGCTCTTGAGTTTGAGGTAAGAGAATTTTGAGGTTAAAGATTGAGCCTGGGTGTAGATGAGGAGAATGAAAATGTGGGCCTTTATGGGAAGCATCTTAGAAGACTTTTTTTTTCCTCATAATTTCCTATCAATTTTTCCAAATATTCAGTAGCTTCCAACTAATGGTGAAAGACACATTCAGCCCACCACTATCACATACTTTAAAAACTAGAAGTACTAAAATATATTTTATAAAAACTAGAAAGGAGCAGAAAGGGTCCTCTCCCTCCCTCAGTGTGTTGCTAGTGATGAGGAATCAGCAGAAGATGAAGAAGCCGGGCATGTGGGTTATGAATGTAGAGGTTTTTAAATTCTGACTTCTGTTTACTGTGTGACCTTGGGCAGCCTGATTAATCTCTTTGAGCTTCAGTTTCTTAATCTCTAAAGTGGGGATAATTTCTACCTAACATGGTGTTGCGTTATTTTACTTACGATGTTTGTGTAAGAAACCAAGCGGAATTTATCAAGGAAGTACTTCATAAGTGGTAGTTGCTACCAACGGTGTTATCACCTCATTAAAAATACTGTCAGTAATTTTAGTATATTATGGTAAGTAAGAAACTCTTAAAAGTATGGGTAATACCTTTTTCTTTAGGTTTAAATGTGTTTTCTGTTTTTCTGTGGTGCACTTCCGTCACTCCTCTAAGTAAAACTTTTAATTTAAAAAGACTA
Organism: Neotragus pygmaeus; assembly: GCA_006410875.1. Taxonomy (NCBI): domain Eukaryota; kingdom Metazoa; phylum Chordata; class Mammalia; order Artiodactyla; family Bovidae; genus Neotragus; species Neotragus pygmaeus. Next base: position 1,245,207 of record SJYV01042235.1, on the reverse strand, counting down.
TAGTCACTTGTGCACTGCAGAGTGACAACTGTTGGGGGTGCTTTGCAGGCCTCCCAGCTCCTAGTTCTCAACACCTCCGCGAGTCCCTCATATGTCTAGGACATTTACTCATGCAGGAGAGGGGCCTGTTAACCTTCAGCCCTTTCTTGTGCTGTCTAGTGTGTTCTAAACATTTTTGACAAAGAAAATAGAAGTACTAGATGTCAGGGAGCAAAGTCGACTTTCAGTTCAGTTCAGTCGCTCAGTCGTGTCCAACTCTGCGACCCCATGAATCGCAGCATGCCAGGCCTACTTGTCCATCACCATCTCCTGGAGTTCACTCAAATTCATGTCCATCGAATTGGTGATGCCATCCAGCCATCTCATCCTCTGTCGTCCCCTTCTTCTCCTGCCCCCAATCCCTCCCAGCATCAGAGTCTTTTCCAATGAGACAACTCTTCGCATGAGGTGGCCAAAGTACTGGAGTTTCAGCTTTAGCATCATTCCTTCCAAAGAAATCCCAGGGTTCATCTCCTTCAGAATGGACTGGTTGGATCTCCTTGCAGTCCAAGGGACTCTCAAGAGTCTTCTCCAACACCACAGTTCAAAAGCATCAGTTCTTCGGTGCTCAGCCTTCTTCACAGTCCCAACTCTCACATCCATACAGAAAGCGTTTTAAGGGACAGCAATGAGGTGGTGCCCATTCTTCCATCACAGGGGTTTTAGAGGCTCTGACGGTAGGAATGTGAGTGGAACCACAGCTAACGTGGGGAATTGTACACTGCTGTGTCTGTGCACGCTCGTCTGGGCTGTGTGCCACGTGGCTCCTTCATTCTGCCGTAGTGATAGAGGCATGGCCCAGGCATGATTCAGAGACCGATCCCCTGCATGCAGAGCGGAGGCAGTTTGAGGGGATGGAAGCCATGCAGGCCCTGAAACAGATGGAGGTGGGTGCAGCCACCTCTGTGGGCCCCCGATGGAGCCATCTGGGTGGACAGCTTGTCCCCAGATCCTGACAAGGGCACCTGCTGATGCTCTTTCGAACAGACCTTTGGGGTAGATTTTCCTCTTTAAGGATCCAGAGAAAGCAAAACTCGGTGAGTCTGGTCAGTATGAGAGAGTGGGAGAGAACGTGTTTGAGCAGGAGAGGGATTGCTCCTTAGAGGACAGTCTTCGGGGCACTAATGTGATCCTTAAAGATGATGGAAGGCAGAAATGGAAATACCATATGAGAACTTCTTGTGCAAGGAAAATGCCCTTTTTTAAAAAAAAAAAAGAAAGAAAGCTTTGTACCCTTATTTTTGCCACAAGCTACTGGACTCGAAGAGAGAGATTTCAACACAGCAGAAAAGCTCATTTGAAGTTGGAACACAGCATTGCTCTGTCGGTGCCCCGATTCACATTCCCTGGGGAATGCGGCTGCGTTTGAAGGTTTCCTCTTGGCACCAGCAAGCTGACTTGGGCTTGGGTGGAAGAGACGGCTTGTTTCCACACAGGGTAGCCTCTGGTTGCCACGTACAGAGTCTGTCGTTTCTGGGTCCTCGTGACAGACTGCGGCGGGGCCTCCCGCGGTTCTGGGCGACAGCTTGCTGTCTGGACCCTTCTCAGGACGGGAGGCCAGGGTGCGGGTCAGAGGGCATTGTGTGCATCGCTTCTGTGCCCCTCCCAGCTTTTTCACCTGTAATTCTGCAGTTTTAAAAATAGAAACTGAAATCAAGGCTTAGGGTTTATGGAAATCCAGATAGCAGTACACGTCCTTTTATCCACCTGCTGATCCTGCTACTAAAATGTAACTTTTAAGTTCATAGGTGGCTTCAGGTAGCACGTTCTGCATCTGTCAGAGAGGCACCCCATGCACCCCACCCTGACCAGCCCCCGCTTCTCGCCCTTCCGCAGAACGTGTACGTGAACATCAACCGCATCATGTCAGTGGCCAACCGCCTGGTGGAGTCGGGCCACTACGCCTCCCAGCAGATCAAGCAGATCGCCAACCAGCTGGAGCAGGAGTGGAAGGCCTTCGCAGCCGCCCTGGACGAGCGCAGCACCTTGCTGGACATGTCGTCCGTCTTCCACCAGAAGGCTGAGAAGGTCAGTGCCTGGGAGCNAAGCAGAGACATTATTTTGTTGACTATGGTCCGTTTAGTCAAGGCTATGGTTTTTCCTGTGGTCATGTATGGATGTGAGAGTTGGTCTGTGAAAAAGGCTGAGTGCCAAAGAATTGATGCTTTTGAACTGTGGTGTTGGAGAAGAGTCTTGAGAGTCCCTTGGACAGCATGGAGATCAAACCAGTCAATCCTTAAGGAAATCAACCCTGAATATTATTCATTGAAAAGACTGATGCTGAAGCTGAAGCTTCAATACTTTGGCCATTTGATGCAAAGAGCTGACTCATTGGAGAACCTGATGCTGGGAAAGATTGATGGCAGGAGGAGAAACAGAGAAAGAAGATGAGATGGTTGGATGGCATCACCAACTTAGTGGAGCAAACTCTGGGAGATAGTGAAGGACAGGGAAGCCTGGCATACTGTGGTCCATGAAATTGCAAAGAGTCAGACTTGACTGAGCAACTGAACAACAACAGCAACAAAGCAGGGTGACAATATACAGCCTGTCATACTCCTTTCCCAATTTGGAACCAGTCTGTTCCATGTCCANAGCCTGGCATACTGTGGTCCATGAAATTGCAAAGAGTCAGACTTGACTGAGCAACTGAACAACAACAGCAACAAAGCAGGGTGACAATATACAGCCTGTCATACTCCTTTCCCAATTTGGAACCAGTCTGTTCCATGTCCAGTTCTAACTGTTGCTTCTTGACTTGCATACAGGTTTCTCAGGAGACAGGCAAGATGGTCTGGTATTTCCATCTCTTTAAGAATTTTCCACAGTTTGTTGTGATCTGTACAGTCAAAGGCTTAAGTGTAATCAGTGAAGCAGAAGTAGATGTTTTCCTGGAATTCCCTTACTTTCTCTATGATCCAGTGCATGTCGTCAACTTGATCTTTGGTTCCTCTGCCTTTTCTAAATCCAACTTGTACACCTGGAAGTTCTTGGCTTACGTACTATTCCTGTCCTTGACTCTGTGATCCCATGGACTGTAGCATGCCTGGTTCCTCTGTCCATGGGATTTCCCAGGGAAGAATACTGAAGTGGATTGCTATTTCTACTCCAGGGGATCTTCTTGATCCAAGGATTGAATCTACGTCTCCTGCGTCTCCTGCTTTGGCAGGAGGATTCTTTATCAACTGTGCCACTTGGGAAGCCCAGAAATTCATATAGTACCATCTTGTCACTATTGGTTTTTTAAATACTTATTTATATTTTAGTAGTTAATTAGGGTTTACATTATGCATCTATAACTTGTCCCAGTCTACCTTGAATTAATACATAACTTATCTTATGTGTAATGTCAGAATCATATAACCCTATTGTACTACTTACCTCACTTATTCTTCGTAGTGTTATTGTCACATATTTTAAAGCTATTTATGTTGTAATCCCCCAAATACAGTATTATAATATTTATATTAAACTCTCCATCATCTTTTTAAAAATAGCATTTCCAGTACTCTTCATTTTTCTTCCTTCAGAACTAAGTTTCTATCTGGTGTCATTGCCCTTTTGTCTCAGAAAGTTTCATTAGCATTTACTGTATAACAGTCCTGCTTATGATGAATTCTCCTAGGTTTTTCTTTTTTTTTTTTTGCTATTATTTATTCTCCAAGAATATACTGAGCACAAAATATGAGGAAGGCACTAAGTAATTGTCTAATGTATTCTACATAAGAAAATTCATTTGTTTTGATACTATTTTCAGATCCTTTGTTTAAATACTTTGCTTTTGGTATAGACTGAAAAATAGATAGCGAAAACAAGTCAGGATCAACTAAAACTAAGAGCCACTAAGAAAGTGAAATTCAAGTAATTTCATGGAAAAGAATGGTGATTCATTCAAAGAAATGTAACAGGAAAAAGCCGGTTTAAGTTGTTAACATTATCACTACCTCTGTACTTACATTTTGTGATTTGGAATTACGGCAGTCTTTTGTTTGTTCATTTGTTTTCTGTTTCTGTTTTGTTTTGTTTGGGCTGCTCCTCATGGCTTGCAGGATCTTAGCTCCCTGACCTGGAATTGAACCTGTGCTGTGAAAGCGCTGTGTCCTAACCACTGGATCAGGAGGGAATTCCCATATAACAATTGTTTTAGCAAAGTTATTTACAAAGGGAAGAAGTAAGTAGCTATATGTTTAAGGCCAGAGTGGCGATTAAAAATTTTCTAAAATAGGTTTATGCAAATAAAGGATAAACTGAAATTTCAAATTGTGTGTCTGTGTATGTGTGTCTGTGTGTGTAAGAAAGAGGGAAGAGAGACTTCTCAAAAATGAGTGGGTCAGAAAATATTCCTATGGTACCTTATTTCTAGGTTAAGAAAGTTGTGCTGCTGTTTTTAGTAAATGGATTTTTGCAAATGTATGCCTTTTGTCCCCACCATCCCTTGTGACTCAGCTGGTAAAGAATCCGGCTGCAATGCAGGAGACCTGGGTTCAATTCCTAGGTTGGGAAGATCCCCTGGAGAAGGGAAAGGCTACCCATTCCAGTATTCTGGCCTGGAGAATTCCAGGGACTATGGGGTTGCAGAGTCGGACACGACTGAGCAACTTTCATTTTCACTTTCAGTCACTGTAGAAAATGAACAAGCATATAAGAATTACAGCAATTGCTATCAATCTTTTTGTCCTAATTAATTCTTTCTTAGGCATAAAGCTAAACCTGACACTATTTGTTATTTTATCTTGTCATATATATTCCAGTTTGATGTGAAATGTAAAGATTTATGTTGCAAAAGTTTTATAATACATCATCCCAAGAATGCTGACTGCTTGCCATTACAGAAAATATTAGGGATGAGAAGAAACTGGCCTAAAATTATGGCTAATGAAATTATAACCTGGATTTATCAGCATCCAAAAGTTATAGACACATGTTTATTCATTTATTTATAGCAGAGTCTGTATTTTTAGAAGTACCTTTGAAATTTCTTTCTTCTCTACTTTTATGATTTATCCAAAATTATCCATTCCAATATTATATTTAGGGTAAATATGTTAAAATACTAGCTTAATTTATATATAAAGACTGCTCCTAAGTATGCAGATGGAAGTGCCCTCTGACATGGGGATACATTATGCCACATAGTGACTGAAAATAGAACTAACCCAGAAAGTGATTTTGACATAAGACCTCATTGTTTTCCAAAGGTTATTTCAGTCCCAGATTTTGGGGATGAGTCAAAACAACTAAGAATGGGAGAGGTAAGGGAGCAATTTCATACTGAGTAAATTCTGCAGTATCCAGGCGGATCAGTTGTTAGCAAGAACTTCTGAAAAATCAGGACATGTTTATCAATCAACAGAACTTAATGAGCATGTCCTTTTTGCCTGACACTGTTATAATACTGTGGGAAATATAAATATCTGAAGACAAATAGAAGATCTACAGTTATGCTGGAGAAATAATGCAATTGTTAAGAAAAAATAAATGCTAAAGTTTATGTGCTCAGTTGCTTAGTTGTGTCCGATTCTTTGTAACCCCATGGACTGTAGCCCACCAGGGTCCTCTGCCCATGGGATTCTCCAGGCAGGAATACTGCCTGTATTCCTTTGGGTTGTCATGCCCTCCTCCAGAGGATCTTCCTGACTCAGGGATCAAACTCACATCGCTGACATCTCCTGCATTGGCAAGTGGATTCTTTACCACTAGCACCACACTGGGAAGCTGCTGAATTTTATAGTAATATGCAAAATAGGTTCAATGAAAATTGAACAAAAATCCTCTCTCTATTGAACCTACTTTTGTACATTGCTAAAATTTATAGTAATATACAGAAGTAGGTTGTATAAAGAAAAATTTTTGTGGATTTGAATAATTAATAAGGTTTTACCAAAAGAAATGCAGAATCAGCTGGATGTTTATTTATCTTGTTTCTGTTCTGGGTGGAATGACTGTAAAGTGAAATAAATAAACCACCAATCAGCCATATTTTTTGGAAGAAATGACTTACAGTGACCTACATAGGGTCAGTTTAAGCCTTCCAGGAATTGACAAAAAAAGTTACAAGATAAATTTCAGGAAGACTTGATTTCTATCTTATTGAAATAAGTAAGAAGAGGTGTTCAATAGATGAAATTCTGGGCTAAGCTGTTATATTAATCTGTTGCTACGTAACAAATCACCAAAAATGTAGCAGCTTAAGATAGCATATATATACAACCTTATAGTTTCTCTGGGTCAAGAGAAACTATGGGCCCAGCTCAACTGGGTCCTTTGCTTAGAGCTTTGAAAGGTGGCAACAAAGGCGTGTTGACCAGGCTGCATCTGGAGGTACAAGGGGGGAAAATGTGCTTCTAGGCTCATTTAGGCTACTGGCAGAATTCTGATCCTTTGGCTATGGGACTGAGGACCCCAGCTTTTTATTGGATGTTGGCTAGAGGCTGCCTTTTGTCCCTAGAGGACATTCATAATTTCCTACTACATGAACCTTTCCACAAACAGTTACAGTGTGGCAGTCTGTTTTCTCCAGACCAGTAGGCCTCAGATATAATCTGCTAAGGCATGTAATTATGATTTTAGGTGATATATTCGTCTATCTAATCTATATCTATGCCACGGGTTTCCTAAAATATAGATAGAAAGAGTAACCTAGTTATGAGAGTGATATCCTATAAGCTTTGGTATATTCATTTAGTTAAAACCAAGTCACAGGTTCTTCCTGCAAAGAGAGGAGATTAACTCATGAGGTGCCACCTTAAGATGTGTCCACCTGACTATCAAATATTAAATAATATATAGAAGAGGTGGCTAGAATACACAGAAGAACTGTACAAAAAAGATCTTCATGACCTGGATAATCACGATGGTGTGATCACTCATCTAGAGCCAGACATCCTGGAGTGTGAAGTCAAGTGGGCCTTAGAAAGCATCACTACAAACAAAACTAGTGGAGGTGATGGAATTCCAGTTGAGCTATTTCAATTCCTGAAAGATGATGCTGTGAAAGTGCTGCACTCAATATGCCAGCAAATTTGGAAAACTCAGCAGTGGCCATGGGACTGGAAAAGGTCAGTTTTCATTCCAATCCCAAAGAAAGGCAATGCCAAAGAATGCTCAAACTACCACACAATTGCACTCATCTCACATGCTAGTAAAGTCATGCTCAAAATTCTCCAAGCCAGGCATCAGCAATACATGAACCGTGAACTTCCAGATGTTCAAGCTGGTTTCAGAAAAGGCAGAGGAAACAGAGATCAAATTGTCAACATCCACTGAATCATCAAAAAAGCAAGAGAGTTCCAGAAAAACATCTATTTTTGCTTTAGTGACTATGCCAAAGCCTTTGACTGTGTGGATCACAAGAAACTGTGGAAAATTCTGAACGGAATGGGAATATCAGAGCACCTGACCTGCCCCTTCAGAAATCTGTATGCAGGTCAGGAAGCAACAGNCATCTATTTCTGCTTTATTGACTATGCCAAAACCTTTGACTGTGTGGATCCCAATAAACTGGAAAATTCTGAAAGAGATGGGAATACGAGACCACCTGACCTGCCTCTTGAGAAATCTGTATGCAGGTCAGGAGGCAACAGTTAGAACTGGACATGGACCAACAGACTGGTTCCAAATAGGAAAAGGAGTACCTCAAGGCTGCATATTGTCACCCTGCTTATTTAACTTCTATGCAGAGTACATCATGAGAAACCCTGGACTGGAAGAAACACAAGCTGGAATCAAGATTGCCGGGAGAAATATCAATAACCTCAGATATGCAGATGACACCACTCTTATGGCAGAAAGTGAAGAGGAACTCAAAAGCCTCTTGATGAAAGTGAAAGAGGAGAGTGAAAAAGTTGGCTTAAAGCTCAACATTCAGAAAACTAAGGTCATGGCATCTGGTGCCATCACTTCATGGCAGACAGATGGGGAAACAGTGTCACACTTTGTTTTCTTGACTCCAAAATCACTGCAGATGATGATTGCAGCCATGAAATAAAAGACACTTACTCCTTGACCAAGTCATGAAGCAGCCTAGACAGTATATTAAAAAGCAGAGACATTACTTTCCCAACAAAGGTCCATCTAGTCAAGGCCATGATTTTTCCAGTGGTCATGTATGGATGTGAGAGTTGGACTGTGAAGAAGGCTGAGTGCCAAAGAATAGATGCTTTTGAACTGTGGTGTTGGCGAAGACACTTGAGAGTCCCTTGGACTGCAAGGAGTTCAAACCAGTCCATTCTGAAGGATATCAGTCCTGGGTGTACTTTGGAAGGAATGATGCTAAAGCTGAAACTCCAGTACTTTGGCCACCTTATGTGAAGAGTTGATTCATTGGAAAAGACCCTGACGCTGGCCAGGTTTGGGGGCAGGAGCAGAAGGGGACGACAGAGGATAAGATGGCTGGATGGCATCATGGACTTGATGGACGTGAGTTTGAATGAACTCCGGGAGTTGGTGATGGACAGGGAGGCCTGACGTGCTGCGATTCATGGAGTTGCAAAGAGTCAGACACGACTGAACGACTGAACTGACTGACTGACCTTTTCCTTATTTTCCTTTATGGTCTTTCATATCTATTTGTTGTTTACCAGTTAGCTAATAATTCCACAGGTCTGATTTTTTTATTGGTCCTCAACACCAGGGTGAATTCTGCCCAAAAGTTTGACTACCTGAGGTCGAACTCACCCAATTCAAAGAAATCTATCAGTACCAAACTACACAAACATATAAACTGACAATTAGGAAAATTGATTATAGCTATTCACAATATTTTTATAGCAAAGTGCAACAGTAAATACTTCTCTCAATGGTTAAAACCGCTAAATAGCATTTTAATATAATCTTCAATTATATCAACAATCAATTTCTTCTGAATATGTGCTTTTCAATTTAAATATGATTATAACTGTGGAAATTTGATCCATAGTTGGTTGAATCCATGCATGCAGAACCTACAGATTTATTTTGGGGGATGCCTGGGCCTTATTTCTACCTGTACTTTCTTTGCATCATACTGATTATTAATCAGTGCCTATAAAATGCACTCAAAAATAGGTCAGTAAATTTTATGAATGCGATTAAAAAAAATTTTAAATAGCTATTTTACCACATCTTAATTTAAGGGTTGTTACAGTCCAAGACAGACAAAGTTTAACCTGTAAAATGCACAAAATTAATGACATATACTAATTGTTAATAAATTTGCACCTCTTTAATCAACTTAAAAATGGTTCTTTGGAGGCTACTATAGGCACAGAGAAAGAAATTTTAGAACCATTATCTGTGGATGAAAACATATGCAAGGGCCTGTTGACTCTGAATAAGCTGCTCTGTAGCTTTAGTTCTATCTGTAACTGCAATTTCCTTTCACAGTGAAACCTAGCATATGTACAGGTTCTGTTGGTTAGAATGTGTCTGTCTTTGAGGGATCATGATTATGCCTATCACAAGTATTGTTTCGAATATTTTTTGACTCTTTACAAAAATAGACAAGACACCACACTGTCAGTTACCTATTTCACTATTTATTACTCTCAATCTAAATACTGTTGTAATTGTCTAACTCCATGTCTTCTTTCATTAAATAATAATTTATCTTATTTGGCTCCTTTTGAATATATAGATGATATGAATATCAGCAGTTCTCATGGAAATTCCAGTCCAATAAGCTTAAAATTGGCTATCAAATCAGCAATTAGAAGAAGAATACTATTAGGTAATGAATAAATATGCTAAAATGCTGAGATATAAAGTATTATTTCCATTTTTATATCCTCCATTAATTCTGTTAGGAAGACTGAATAAAAGAAAAGAGCACACACTTATGACTTCAAATTGGTATAGTTATTATAGTTGGAAAATGTCTATCAATTTATCATATTTTCCAACTAATATTTTCTTTATTTTTTCTAATGACAATAACTATGTAAAAATATATGTTTTTAAAAGATAGAATGTAATATATTAACAGATGTTGAGTTTTTATCACTCAATATATTCACTGGGATGATCACTTGGCAAAAACAATTATATGGAAGATATAAACACTGTGTTATATCTGTACTGAAGGGCTTTAAAAATGGTTCACAATAAAGATACATCATAAACATAATTTTTAAATGCTAATTAAGATATGCTTTATATTTCAGAAATCTAAAATTCTGCCTTTTTTTTTATTTTCCTATTGTAGTTTCTTTTATTATGGAAATAGAAATTGCTATGTTACATGTTTCAAAGGATTATACTCTTATACAATATCTTGCATCATATTTTCCTGAATCAACTAAAGTCTATGTTTAAAATTTCCATCAACATAATTCTCAGCAATAGTGTGTTTTTATCTCTGAAGAGTTTCTCCATGAAATATCATGAAAAGTTAAATGTTGACAGTGGTGAGAAACTTTTATAGGCCCCTTGCTGAAATGAAAAAAGTATGACATGTAGTTGTTTCTTCCAATTCTCTCTCTAAATAGTTTCACAATTTTATTATAATTCATAAAATAAATCTCCAAGGAAATTTATGTGCTGCATTGAATTATAAAATACATGGTCACTTAACTTCTGTAGAGTTGCTTTATTAAGAAATTTCTTTCATACTTCAAGATTCAAATGATGGAATATATATATTTAAGTAGGTCAGAATATTTTAAAAATGTTCTCAAAACGCTAAAATATAATTTCTTTCAAAAGAGCATTTAAAAGAAATTCAACATTGAAATATTGATNGAGACATTATTTTGCTGACTAAGGTCCATCTAGTCAAGGCTATGGTTTTTCTTGTGGTCACATATGGATGTGAGAGTTGGACTGTGAAGAAGGCTGAGCACCGAAGAATTGATGCTTTTGAACTGTGGTGTTGGAGAAGACTCTTGAGAGTCCCTTGGACTGCAAGGAGATCCAGCCAGTCCACTCTGAAGGAGATCAGCCCTGGGATTTCTTTGGAAGGACTGATGTTGAAGCTGAAACTCCAGTACTTTGACCACCTCATGCAAAAAGTTGACTCATTGGAAAAGACCCTGATGCTGGGAGGATTGGGGACAGGAGGAAAAGGGGACGACGGAGGATGAGATGACTGGATGGCATCACGGACTCGATGGACATGAATCTGAGTGAACTCCAGGAGTTGGTGATGGACAGGGAGGCTTGGTGTGCTGTGATTCATGGGGTCGCAAAGAGTCGGACACGACTGAGTGACTGAACTGAACTGAATTAGCAACTCAGTACTTTAGTGGGTGATTTAAAATAATCTTTCTTCTCACTAAATCTCAGTATTGGTATACAATTGTCTATGTGCCTTTCACATTTTTGCATATCTTCTGAGCAGAAACCATTAACTTCTTTGTTACGTTTATACAGATGTTTGTATAGACAATGTCTCCCTCCATGGCAGATGACAGATTTGTTTCCAGATCATAGTGATAAAGATAGGTTTTCCTTCCTGGAAAACATTAGGCAGGTTTGCTAGCATCCTCCTTCTATTTTTTTTTTAATTAAATTTATTTATTTTTAAATTTAACTTTACAATACTCTATTGGGTTTGCCATACATCGACATGAATCCACCACAGGTGCACACAAGCTCCCAATCTAAAATTGAGGGTTTCCTAAACTCAAAGTTCCTCAGCTGTGACACAGATACTCTGCGTGTCCAGCATCCACCTGGGTTCATATCTTCATATCCCCACGGAACTTGGGGAGCAATGGGAATTGACTTGAACGTAAAGTTCTCGTTGCCTGCTGTGCCCTGGGCACTAATATCCTTTGTCTCTGACTTGGGTCTCCTGTCTCCTGCCACATCTATGAAACTGTGAGCAGACTAAGCAGGGCAACATCTCAGGCCTTCCACAATTTGTTGACACTCAATTTTCCTCCATGTAATTTAAAAGATTAGAGTGAGATTATTTTTACATTCATTTAGTGTTTCATCATTGATATTCTGATACTCTACCTGGCTTTGTCATTTTCATCATTGGTATAGAAGAACGCAACCATTTTTTGTACTCTTATTTAAAGGGTGTTTAAAGACTCCACAGTATTCTAGAAATAATAAACATTGTTTAAAATGACCTTTTGCAAATAAGGAAACTAAACTTATTTTAATTTGCTTGTTATGCTAATGTGAGGCATTTACAGTTTGGAAAACAAATTTATTAGGACACTGGTTTGACTAGAGGTCAGATCCTCATCCCTTAGCTCATGTTGTTGTGGTAGTTTTATGGTTTATGGCAACATTGTAAAATTCCATTCTTTGAATTTCTTTATGTTTAAATATCAGTCTGATGTATTCTATATCCTGTGTTTTGTTCAAACTATTACTTTCTCACATTTGCAAACATTAACTTGTCTGTGACTGTTAATTAGCATTTCTTAGTTGATCTTTTTGATTCTTGTGAAAAAGTCAAGTGCTTTGGAAGGGATAAATTGTGGTGAACCAATGAATGGGGTTGGCGCCTGAGACGGAATCTTGAAACAAACTCATACAGGCAGGCAAAGAGCACATATATAATACTTAGGTTTTCCACAAAGTCAGTGAAGGACCCATAACTGAAGGTAAGATTAGCCTGGTTTTTGCTATTTTTGTCATCTTCTTCAGCTATGATTGAAAGTAACAAACTCACAGTTTAATTTTTTACTGAATATGCAAATTTTATAGACTTCTCTAAAAATGGAAGTAGATAGAAATAGCTAATATATATTTTTCATTATATTTAGCTTTTTGTTGCTGTTTAGTTGCTTGCTGCTGCTGCTAAATCACTTCAGTCGTGCCCGACTCTGTGCAACCCCATACACAGCAGCCCACCAGGCTCCCCTGTCCCTGGAATTCTCCAGGCAAGAACACTGAAGTGGGTTGCCATTTCCTTCTCCAATGCATGAAAGTGAAAAGTGAAAGTGAAGTCACTCAGTCATGTACGACTCTTAGCGACTCCATGGACCGCAGCCTACCAGGCTCCTCCTTCCATGGGATTTTCCAGGCAAGAACACTGGAGTGGGTTGCCATTTCCGTCTCCAATGCATGAAAGTAAAAAGTGTAAGTGAAGTCGCTCAATTGTATCTGACTCTTAGCGACCCCATGCTTACTTGTGTCCAACTCTTTTGCGACCCCATGGACTGTCGCCTGCCAGTCTCCTCTGTCCATGGGATTTCCCAGGCAGGAATACTGGAGTGAGTTGCCATTTCCTTCTCTGAGGAATCTTTCAGACCCAGGGATTGAACCTGTGTCTCCTCCATTGGCAGGCAGGTTCTTTACCAGCAAGCCATCAGGGAAGTTCCTATTTGGCTTAATACTTAACATAAAAAAAAGCTAACATTCTAACATCAGAGTTTGTACCACACATGAGCATCCTATGAGTGTGAATGTCAGCATGTATCTGTGGAGCGTGTATGTGTTTGTGTGGAGGTCAAACTAAAGTGACAGTGTATCATTACTTCCACCTCCCTTTCTTTGTAACATCATCCTTGATTGACTGGCTTCCTTTCTCACTCATCTTTCTTTCTCAGTTTCTCTTCTTGGCCTCTCCTGCATGAACAAACTTGATTTAAGTTCTATTAAATGAATGTTTGAAGTGAATGAATGAATGAAATGAAGATGTTCTATTCATCTTTGTACCTATCCCAGAACCTGGCTCATGAGAGCACTCAATCAGTATTTGCTGGATGTGTGAATGAAGAAGTGAATGGATAGATAAATGAATAAATTAATAGATAAAGTGTAATGGCAATGCATGGGTAGGAGAGCTTCATTTTACTGGAGTCAGTCAGAAAATTTTTTCTAAAGAGGTGAAAATTGACCTGTCTTGAGAGATGTGTCAAGACTTATCTAGTCAGCAAATAAAGTCTTCATTTCCAGAAATTAGTGTTTCTACAAATTTCTACAAATGGTACAGTGTACCATTTCTTAGGAATCTATGGGGAAATGTTTCATTCCTAAAGGAGAAACTGAGCTAAGGAAGAGAAAAACATGCAATCCAGGAGAGCCAACACAAGTGAGAACAAAAGGAAATCTCTTGGAAGACGGATAAAGGAGATGCTATGATGATGACTAGGCAGCGGGCCCAGAGGGGAGCAGTCCAGAGTGGATGAGGAGGGCAGAGCGCTGCAAGGAGATTCATCTCACGGCATGTACTTCTAGCAAGGAAAATGAGTCTGATAGGTGCACAGAAAGTGAAAGTGAAAATGTTAGTCAGTCAGTGGTATCCAACTCTTGTGACTCCATGACTGCAGGCCGCCAGGCTCCTCTGTCCTTGGAATTCTCCAAGCAAGAATACTGATGAGGGTAGCCATTTCCTTCTCCAGGGGATCTTCCCAACCCAGAAACTGAACCCTTATTTCCTGCATTGCAGGCAGATTCTTTACTGTCTGAGATACCAGGGAAGCCTGCACACAGAAATCCACGTTAATTAAAAAGGGATAGTTATTGAATATCGATAAAATTAAAAGTTATTTTAAAAAGAGCTTCATGGCTCAGCTATAGATGTTGTTTACACAGTCATAATAATACAAATACTGCTTGTTTAATTAAAATTTGGTTAACTCTCCTGGAAGGATTAAAGAAAGAGAAAAGTCTGTGCTTTGGGAAGGGATAAGTTTGAAAGGGAACTAAATTCTTATGTTCTACACAGGAGAAGCATTTAAAAATGACTGAAACTGAAAATATTATTAAATGGCATTATAAATATATTATTTAGAGATAAGAAGAAATGCTAAATTAAAAAGCCAAAATAGTTGGGAATGGTTGCCTCTATGGAAAATAATGGAGGGATCAAGTCATTACTTATTTTCATAATAAACCATATAGAAGTATTTGGAATCAGAATGTACATTAAAAAAAATTAGGTAGATGAGAGGTTAAACAATGTCAGTAAAATAAACAATTTAGTCCTCAACACTGGTTTCTCAGTGTTGATGCAAAAAACCCTTGCTTCAATATGGGAAAGCTTTAAAAAGAATTGATGAAAAGTTTGCGAGTTTTGTATTTAATTAATCTTTATAAAAATAAGTGTCTGTCAGTTGACATAGTCTTAGAGAGTGATGATGGGGCCGTAGGCAGATCTAACTGGAAGAATAGGTTACCTGGGCTGTAAGAAAACGCAGCTGGTAAATATTATAGCTTTCAAGGCTATTTGCAGCTGTGCTGTGGTGATAAACTCAGAGGCCAGTCAGTGACTGCATTCTTCTGTATTTTTTGGCAGCCCAGCATGGCTTGTGGGATCTTAGATTTCTGACCAGGGGTTGAACTTGGTCCTGGCATAAAAGCACCCAGTCCTAACCACTGGACTGCCAGGGAATTCCCCAGAGATCAGACTCTTAATATAATCTTCTTCCTAATAAATATGTATTGTGGGTTATAGTCAGACTTGTTGTAGGAAAATGTATTCTTTTCTACAGAAAGCCTTTTGAGGAAAATCATTCTTCCTCTAAAGAACTCTGTAATTTCATAGCTTTTAAGTAACGGAATTTAATTTTAATAAGGAAAAAAAAAGTCACACATCAGAGGTGACCTATTAAATAAAGTGATAACGTACCTAGAAAACTGTGTCTGGTGACAATACAGAAGTGTTGTCACAGGATGATAGTAACACAGATCCAAGACTATCAGCCCATAGACTCAGATTTAAGCAATTGCCCCCAGATTCAGGTTTGAGAATTTTAGTGTAAAAAATTCCTTCTGTTAAAAGATGAAAGAGTGACATCAGACAGTTTGCATTTGGGCAGAGGATAATTTTCCTATAGCCCACTTATGTCTGTGGGGCTTAGCTGTGGAGGCGAAATAAATTTGGATAGAGAAGTTACTTTATGGAATAAAGAATCTTGCCTGGTTGAGTTTCTGCAGAAATGAGCCTGAGAGGGGCTAGGGCATCCTTTTCTGAAATGGTTCTGTTTCTTTGTCACATCCTAGGAGCCTTCTAGTTTTTCCCTTAAGAGCCTTAAAACATGATTTTTTAAAATAATAAATTTAAACTTTTTATTTTGTTTTGAGGTATAGTAAATTAGCAATGTTGAGATAGTTTCAGGTGAACAGCAAAGGGACTCAGCTATACACATATATGTATCTGTATCCATTCCCCCCCCCCCAACCCCCCCCCCCCCCCCCCCCCCCCNTTTTGAAGCTTTTTATTTTGTATTAGGGTATAGCCGATAAACAATGCTGTGACAGTTTCAGGTGAACAGCGAAGGGACTCAGCCATACATATACATGTTACCCATTCTTCCCCTCGCATCCAGGCTGCCACGTAACATTAGGCAGAGTTGCCTGTGCTATACAGTAGGTCCTCATTGGTCTGATCCCTGTGAATTGCCACTGAAAGGGGCTTCGGAGGCCCCACCCCACCTCCCCATCCAGGTTACCACAGAAGATTGAGCAGAATTCCAAGTGCTGTACAGTAGGCCCTTGTTGGTTATCTATTTTAAACATAGCAGGGTGTACATGTCCATCTCTAAGTGTCCCTCCCCCCTACAGCCATAAGTTCATTCTCTAAGTCTGTTAGAAAGTGATTTTTGAAGAAAAGCCCTTGCTTCCCAGCCAGTATTATTAATTCCTTCTTGTGGGGAGGGAAGGCAACAGAAGAAGTTGTGGCGGGTTGGATCATGTGCCTCTGGAAGATACGGCCACTTGGGGCCTGTCAATATGATCTTATTTTGGGGGAAAAAAAGTTCTTTGGAGATGTAACTTAGTTAAGGAACTCCAGACGAGATCATCTTGGATTTGAGTGGGCCTGATGTTTTTGAACTGTGGTGTTGGAGAAGACTCTTGAGAGTCCCTTGGACTGCAAGGAGATCCAACCAGTCCATTCTGAAGGAGATCAGCCCTGGGATTTCCTTGGAAGGAATGATGCTAAAGCTGAAACTCCAGTACTTTGGCCACCTCTTGCGAAGAGTTGACTCATTGGAAAAGACTCTGATGCTGGGAAGGACTGGGGGCAGGAGGAAAAGGGGACGACAGAGGATGAGATGGCTGGATGGCATCACCGACTTGATGGACATGAGTTTGAGTGAACTCCGGGAGTTGGTGATGGACAGGGAGGCCTGGCGTGCTGCGATTCATGGGGTTGCAAAGAGTCGGACACAACTGAGCTACTGAACTAACTAACCAACTACATTTAGTGTTCTTAGAAGAGAAGGGGCGGAGACACTCAGGGGAGGTCATGTGGAGACAGAGGGAGCAACTGGAGCACCGCACACAAGCCAAGAAACCGAGATTGCCAGCAACCACTGGAAGCTAGCGGAGAGTCATGGCGCTGTTCTCCCAAGTGCTTCCAGAAGGAATGAGCCCAGCTGAGATGTCGATTTCACATTTCTGCCTTCCTGAACTGTGAGAAAAAAAAAAATCTATTATTTTAAGACACCCAGTCTGTGATAATTTTTTGCAGTAGTCGAAGAAAAGGATACACAGCTGTTCCAATATGTCTTTTCAGCAGAGCCCTCACCCAGCTGGGTCTGCCCTCTTGTTGCCCCCTATCCAGTTCTCTTCAGGAGGGAGTTTGTGTAGTCAGTTGATTGGTAACATTTTTCTAAATACATATAAAAATACTTTATATTTTCTTAACCTTTTCTCCCAATTTAACAGTTTTATTAATTTAACAGATGTCTGTTAGATGACTTCATCCAAGGAAAAAGCCAAATCTCAAGGAAGTTGTAGCAAGACACTGGAAGTCTAAAGTCACAGGAAGATCAGTGTCATTCAACTAATATTTACCTTGGATCTAAGATGAACCAGACACTATGGGAAATCAAGAGGTTGAGTCAGATGTTAGTCCTTGCATTTAGGGATATTAAATCCTATAAAGGATAAAAGACACAGTCTTAAACGACCTTTAGGGAACAAAGGAATTGATGTTATCAAAGCCGAATAAGGTCCCATGCTCCTTCTAGCAAGGTGCCAATTTCTGCCTTAGGATGGCCTCAGGGCTCACTAGAATGGAGTTTTCCATGCAGTTCTTTAAAGGTAAATTTAGAGAAATATACATGGGAAGCAGGAAATAGGAGTCAGTTAATGAATTAGTTGAAGTCCAAGATTGAATGAGGTCAAGCACATGATTCTTGCCTTCGAAGTTGGAGACAAGATTTATGCATCTATATCATTTAAGAGTGTTTTCACTTAAAAGTATCAGAACACAGAGTGCCTTAGCCAGTTATCATCTTTTGTAATCAGCAATCTACAATCTTATGTAATCAGCAATCTGCAGGTAGGTAGTTTCCAGTGAGGAGAAAGCAGCAGGGCAGGAATCCCTCAGAAGAAATGGAGTAGCCATCACGGTCAACAAAAGAGTCAGAAATGCAGTACTTGGATGCAATCTCAAAAACAACAGGATGATCTCTGTTTGTTTCCAAGGCAAACCATTCAATATCACTGTAATCCAAGTCTATGCCCCAACCAGCAACACTGAAGAAGCTAAAGTTGAATGGTTCTATGAAGACCTACAAGACCTTTTAGAACCAACACCCAAAAAAGATGTCCTTTTCCTTATAGAGGACTAGAATACAAAAGTAGGAAGTCAAGAAACACCTGGAGTAACAGGCAAATTTGGCCTTGGAATGCAGAATGAAGCAGGGCAAAGACTAATAGAGTTTTGCCAAGAANAAGATGTCCTTTTCCTTATAGAGGACTAGAATGCAAAAGTAGGAAGTCAAGAAACACCTGGAGTAACAGGCAAATTTGGCCTTGGAATGCAGAATGAAGCAGGGCAAAGACTAATAGAGTTTTGCCAAGAAAATGCACTGGTCATAGCGAACATCCTCTTCCAACGACACAAGATAAGACTCTACACATGGACATCACCAGATGGTCAACACTGAAATCAGATTGATTATATTATCTTCAGCAAAAAATGGAGAAGTCAACAAAAACAAGACCAGGAGCTGACTGTGGCTCAGATGATGAACTCCTTATTGACAAATCCAGACTTAAATTGAAGAAAGTAGGGAAAACCGCTAGACCATTCAGGTATGACCTAAATCAAATCCCTTATGATTATACAGTGGAAGTGAGAAATAGACTTAAGGGCCTAGATCTGATGGATAGACTGCCTGATGAACTATGGAGTGAGGTTCATGACATTGTANTGTGGTGTTGGAGAAGACTCTTGAGAGTCCCTTGGACTGCAAGGAGATCCAACCAGTCCATTCTAAAGGAGATCAGTCCTGGGTGTTCTTTGGAAGGAATGATGCTAAAGCTGAAACTCCAGTACTTTGGCCACCTCATGCAAAGTGTTGACTCATTGGAAAAGACTCTGATGCTGGGAGGGATTGAGGGCAGGAGGAGAAGGGGACGACAGAGGATGAGATGGCTGGATGGCATCACTGATTCTATGGACGTGAGTTTGAGTGAACTCCAGGAGTTGGTGACGGACAGGGAGGCCTGGCATGCTACAATTCATGGGGTCACAAAGAGTCGGAGACGACTGAGCGACTCAACTGAACTGAACACATGTAACTTAAGAGTTGGATAGTGAGTAGCTTTTGTATAGTGTTTATTTTAAAAGGATCCTTTCAGGTAGTTTGTCCATTAGAGATGAGTTTACTAAACAAAAATAAAAGTAAGTTCCTTTAAATTTTTTTCAGTGCAAGGTCAAAAATGCAATTAGAACATCAATGTGATTATTGAAAATCATTGAAGCTGATGTGGTTTTTCCTGAACGTTCTAAGATTAAAATTCATGAAAAATATTCTTGGTGGCAGTCAATATTTGTTAAAGATTAACATATATTTTTATTTTTGGACCCACCATGTGGCATGTGGGGGTCCTCATTCCCCGATCAAGGAACTGAAACTGTGCTCCCTGCTGGGAAAAGAGTGGAGTCCTAACCACTGGATTTCCAAGGAATTCCCAAATTAACATCATATTTGAGAGTAGTTTTATAAGTAAAACTTAGGTCATTATAAAACATATGAGATATGCTTTAATAATAATAGACATACTTATTAAACAACTATTCTATGTCAAGTGTTTTACATAAATTATGTATTATTATCTCATTTACTCCTCAGAGAAACCCCTTTCAAGGATGAGGACCAAAAAGTTAAGGATTTTGTTCAGATTTGGTAAGAGGAAGATGCAGCTCGGAAGCCCTGCTTGCATGTGCTGAATTCTTGCTCTTATCTGTTGATATTGTTCATTTTCCTTCACTTTTCCTGCCACCAGGGGGACCCAGAGAGCCAAGTGAAAGCTCCAGCCAAGGGCCTACTCTATTCTGAACACTGTGTGTGTGTACTCAGTCAGTCCAACTGTTTGAGACCCTAAGGTGCAGCCCACCAGGCTCCTCTGTCCATGAACTTTTTCCAAACAAGAATACTGGAATGAGTTGCTGTTTCCTACTCCAGGGGGTCTTTCCCACCCAGGAATTGAACCCTGCGTCTCCTACATTGGCAGGTGGAATCTTTACCACTGAGCCACCTGGGAAGCTATTGCTGATACCCTAAATCCTTTCTGTCTTTCCTTCTCAGTAAACTTAACACATCCAGAAAGGAATTTTTAGGCTCACTTTTCTTCTTCCTTATAAGTCTTTCTTTTTGTTCTAGCAAATTCTAAATGCTAGAGAGCCTCTTCCTTTAGTATAGGTTGCTCAAGGTGGTAAAATCAACTAGTGCCACGATTTCTTCCTTTTCTTTATTTCCTTCTCATCCACTGTCTTTGTCAACACTGACTGGCATGTAATAAGTGCTCAGTAAATGGCAGCTATTGTGCAGTGGTAAGGATTTCCCCCTGCCAATGCAGGAGACTTGGGTTTGATCCCTGGATTGGGAAGATCCTCTAGAGTAGGAAATGATAACCCACTGCAGTATTCCTGCCTGGAAAATCCCATGGACAGATAAACCTGGTGGGCTACAGTCCATGGAGTCACAAAGAGTCAGACACGATTGAGCTACTGAGCACCTTGCTACTTTCCAAGTTCTGGGGCTTCGCCCTGAAGGGATTTTTGGTACTAACAATAATCGCAGCTAATATTTATGGCAGAAAGTGAAGAGGAACTAAAAAGCCTCTTGATGAAAGTGAAAGAGGAGAGTGAAAAAGTTGGCTTAAAGCTCAACATTCAGGAAACAAAGATCATGGCATCCGGTCCCATCACTCCATGGGAAATAGATGGAGAAACAGTGGAAAGAGTGTCAGACTTGATTTTTCTGGGCTCCAAAATCACTGCAGATGGTGATTGCAGCCATGAAATTAAAAGATGCTTACTCCTTGGAAGAAAAGTTACGACCAACCTAGATAGCATATTCAAAAGCAGAGACATTATTTTGCTGACTAAGGTCCGTCTAGTCAAGGCTATGGTTTTTCCAGTGGTCATGTATGG
>SJYV01042235.1:1191076-1221093 GCA_006410875.1 Neotragus pygmaeus | reverse complement strand
TCCATTCTAAAGGAGATCAGCCCTGGGATTTCTTTGGAAGGAATGATGCTAAACCTGAAACCTCAGTACTTTGGCCACCTCATGTGAAGAGTTGACTCATTGGAAAAGACTCTGATGCTGGGAAGGATTGGGGGCAGGAGGAGAAGGGGACAACAGAGGATGAGATGGCTGGATGGCATCACTGACTCTATGGACATGAGTCTGAGTGAACTCCGGGAGTTGGTGATGGACAGGGAGGCCAGGCGTGCTGCGATTCATGGGGTCGCAAAGAGTCGGACACGACTGAACTGAACTGAACTGAACTGAACTGATGTACTAGAATCTCTTTCAAGTACTTTAAATGCATGTGCTGTTATTATGTCTGTCTTTATCAAGCAAGGAAAAGGTGAAGCTCAGTGGGTATATTACCTAAGATAACACTGATAACTGGTTGGCAGTGATAGTTCTGGAGCTCAAGTTTTCTGACTTCCAGTCCTCTACTGACTCACGTGATGGTTGTAGAAATGTATTGCTCAAATTTCCTTCAAGAGAATATGCTGTGAGGACCATAGTTGATGACAGACTCCAGCTTCCAAACCCTATAAAACCCCATGGTATTCATACCAAACCATGCTTCCTTCCCCTGGACTGCACTCAGACACTGATTGAGCATGGTAGGGATCATAATACTGGGTTATTCTAGAGATGGAAAAATAATTCAATATCAGCAACTTTGTTAATATAATTCACCTAGAGGAAAACAAATAAAAGAAATCACATAATCATACAAATCAAGGGTTGGGAAAAAAACTCAATAAACTAGAAATTATATGGTAACATTTTAAACTAATAATTACCATCTAAATGTTAGTATCATGTGTTAATGAAAACACAATGACAAGATCCCCATAATGTCAAGAATAAAGCCAGAGCATCACTACTTTTTTACTTGAAAAACTTGCTCCATGTTTTTTATTTCAAGCAAGGACACTTGCTCCTTGGAAGAAAAGCTATGATAAACCTAGACGGTGTATTAAAAAGCAGAGACATTACTTTGCCAATAGGTCCATATAGTCAAAGTTATGGTTTTTCCAGTAGTCATGTATGGATGTGAGAGTTGGACTATAAAGAAAGCTGAGCGCTGAAGAATTGATGTTTTTGAACTGTGGTATAGGAAAAGACTCTTGAGAGTCGCTTGGACTGCAAGGAGATCAAACCAGTCAATTCTAAAGGAAATGGTGAGGCTGAAACTCCAGTAATTTGACCACCTGATGTGAGGAGCCAACTCAGTGGAAAAGACCCTGATGCTGGGAAAGATTGAAGGCAGGAGGATAAGGGAGTGACAGAGGACGAGATGGTTGGATGGAATCACCGACTCAATGGACATGAGTTTGAGCAAGCTCTGGGAAATGGTGAAGGACAGGGAATCCTGGTGTGCTGTAGTCCAGGGGGTCACAAATAGTTGGACACGACTGAGCAACTAAACAACAACAATTGAAATATAGTTGATGTAGAGTAATATTTTAGTTTCAGATGTACTATGTTGTGATTTGACATTTGCATATGTTATGAAATGATCACCATGACAAATCTAGTAACCATCTGTTCCTATACAAAATAATTAAGATATTATTGACTATATTCTTTATGATGTATATTACATCCTCATGGGTTATTTATTTTATAAATGGAGGTTTGTACATATTAATCTCTTTTACTTATTTTGTCTCCCATCTTCTAGAAACCACGAGTTTGTTCTGAGTCTGTTTTTGTTTTGTTTTATTTGTGTTTTTTTGTGTGTGTTTTACCTTCCACATTTAAGTCAAGTCATCCAGTGTCTGTCTTTTTCTATCTGACTTATTTCACTTAACATAATATTCTTTAGATCCATTCATGTTGTCACAAATGGCAAATTTCATTGTCTTTTTATGAGAGAGTAATATTTCATTTTTTGTGTGTATATATATATGTGTGTGTGTGTGTGTATGTGTATGTATGCCACATTTTCTTTTTTCATTCAGCTATTGATGGACACTTAGATTGTTTCCATGTCTTGTCTACTTAATGCTATGGTGAACAGTAGGGTGAATATATCTTTTTAAATTAGTGATTTTGTTTTCTTTGGGTAAATACCCAGATGTGAAGTTGATGGATTATATGGAAGTTCTATTTTTAATTTTTTGAGGAGACTCCATACTGTTTTCCACCAATTTATGATCCCACAAACAAGGATTCCCTCTTTGGCATATCCTCGCCAGCACTTGTTTCTTGTCTTTTTGATTATTGCCATTTTTATAGGTGTGATGTGGTAGCTCACTGTAGTTCTGACTTGCATTTCCTTGATGATTCATGATGCTAAGCATTTTTTCAGGTGTCTGTAGGCCATCTGTACAAAAATTTCTGTTCAATGCCTCTGCCCATTTTTTAATTGAGTTTGTTTTTTTGATATTGAATTGCATGAGTTCTTTATATATTTTAGATATTAACCTCATTGCATATATCTGATATTGCAAATATTTTCTCTCATTCAGTAGGTTGACTTTTGTTTTCTTAATAGTTTCCTTTGCTGTGCAAAGCTGTTTAGTTGATATAGTCCCATTTTTTATGTTTGCTTTTATGTCCCGTGCCCAAGGAGACAAAATACAGAATGTATCACAAATTTCTGTGCCATCCTTACACAGAGGCCATGCTAATCCTCTTGGTATTGCTCCAGCTTTAGCATATGTGTTGCCCACACAAGCCCTCACTACTGATTTTTAACATGGTTCTGAAGGTACGTGCCAGGACAATTAGAGAGGAGATTATGAGGTGTGTGTATATATATATATATACATACATATATATATACATACATATATGAAAAATGTTTTAATATTTGCAAATTTTATACTTGCTTACATGAATACACAAAAGAATTTTTAGATGGCTGAGTATAATAGTAAAGTAAAGAGCAAACAACTTTTATAAGTACAGACAATAACCAATTGGAAGTTATAATGAAACAGAATACCACATTTGCAATAGAAAAAAATAAATTTAACTAGAAATATGCAAAATCAGTACAAATTAGGAAAATTACATTTTCTTTAATATGAAAATTCAATATTACAAAGATGTCAGCTCTTCCTAATGTAAGTAATAAACTTAATTCTATATCAATAACTAGAGTAGAGTGTTACTTATTTGTTCATTTTTTTGAACTGGAAAGACTGATTCACATGGAAAATAGGGAAAACGTTCAAGAAAATTCTGGTCTAAGAAGAGTAACAAGTTACAGTCTCTCCCATATTTTAAAATATTGAGTTGCCTGGACTCAGAAATGAAGACCAAGCAAACAGAGTTATAGTAGTGAACTGTGGTGTTGGAGAAGACTCTTGAGAGTCCCTTGGACTGCAAGGAGATCCAACCAGTCCATTCTAAAGGAGATCAGTCCTGGGTGTTCTTTGGAAGGAATGATGCTAAAGCTGAAACTCCAGTACTTTGGCCACCTCATGCAAAGAGTTGACTCATTGGAAAAGACACTGATGCTGGGAGGAATTGAGGGCAGGAGGAGAAGGGGATGACAGAGGATGAGATGGCTGGATGGCATCACTGACTCTATTGGACATGAGTTTGAGTGAAGTCTGGGAGTTGGTAATGGACAGGGAGGCCTGGCGTGCTGCAATTCGTGGGGCTGCAAAGAGTCAGACACGACTAAGCGACTGAACTGAACTGAATGTAATAATGTATGACTAGGCATGCAGATAAATAGAACAGACAAGAAAGTCTGTTAAGTAGACCCAAATATGTGTTGGATATTAGTGTATGGCAAAATGGCATAACAAATCAGTGGGTAGGTGATGAATTATTTAAGAAGCAACAGTTAGAACCCTGTATGGAACAACTGATTGTTTCAGGATTGAGAAAGGATTACAACAGGGCTGTCTTCTGTCACTGTTTGTTTAATCTATACACTGAGCACATCATGAAAAATGCTGGGCTGGCTGAGTTACAAGTTGCAATCAATATAGATGGCAGAAACATCAACAACCTCAAATATGTGGATGATACCACCCTAATGGCAGAAAGCGAAGAGGAGCTGAAGAGCCTTTTCATGAGGATGAAGGAGGAGAGTGAAAGAGCCAGCTTAAAACCAAATGTTGAAAAAACTAAGATCATGGCATCTGGCCCCATTGAAGTGAAGTTGCTCAGTCATGACCAACTTTTTGTGATCCCTATAGACTGTACCATAGCAGGTTCCTCTGTCCATGGGATTTTCCAGGCAACAGTACTGGAGTGGATTGCCATTTCCTTCTCCAGGGGATATTCCCAACCCAGGGCTTGAACCCAGGTCTCCCGCATTGTAGACAGACACTTTACCATCTGAGCCACCTACTTCATGGCAATTAGAGGGAGAAAGGTGGAAGTAGTGACGGATTTCTGCTTCTTGGGCTCTAAAATCACTGCAGATGGTGACTGCAGCCATGTAATCACATGTTTGCTTCTTGGCAGGAAAGCTATGACAAACCTAGACAGTGTGTTAAAAAGCAGAGACATTACCACCAACAAAGATCTGTATACTCAAGGCAATGGTCTTCCCAGTGGTCACATAAGGTTGTGTGGGCTGAACCGTAAAGAAGGAAGAGCATGGAAGAATTGATACATTTTTGGAGAAGGAAATGGCAACCCACTTCAGTACGCTTGCCTTGAAGATCCCATGGATGGAGGAGCTTGGTGCAGGCTGCCTCCATGGGGTCACAAAGAGTTGGGCACAACTGAACGACTTCACTTCCACTTAAAAAAAAAAAAAAAGAATTGATGCATTTGAACTGTGGTGCTGGAGAAGGCTCCTGAGAGTCCCTTGGACAGCAAGGAGATCAAACCAGTCAAAATTAAGGGAAATCAACTCTGAATACTTGTTAGAAGGACTGATGCTGAAGCTAAAATTCCAGTATTTTGGTCATCTGATGCGAACAGCTGACTCTTTGGAAAAGTCCCTGATGCTGGGAAANACAGCAAGGAGATCAAACCAGTCAAAATTAAGGGAAATCAACTCTGAATACTTGTTAGAAGGACTGATGCTGAAGCTAAAATTCCAGTATTTTGGTCATCTGATGCGAACAGCTGACTCTTTGGAAAAGTCCCTGATGCTGGGAAAGATTGAGGGCAGAAGGAGAAGAGCATGTCAGATGACGAGTTGGCTGGATGACATCACCAATGCAATGGACATGAACTTGGGCAAACTTCGAGAGATGGTGAGGGACAGAGAGGTCTGGTGTGCTGCAGTCCATGGGGTCACAAAGAGTCACTACTGGGTGACTGAACAGCAACAACATTGGAACAACTGAATAGTAATCTGGAAAGTAAAAATATCTGGGGGCTCTTACCTCATTTCTTATCCCCAGATTCCATTATTACAAATATTTTAATAGAAAAATATAAGTATGCTATGGAAATACTTTATATGTATACACACAGGTGTGTGTGTGTATGTAAAATGTTTCAAGGTTCAGAAGACATTCCTAGGGTTAATCCAAAACTAAGAAATATTAAGTTAAAAGATAGAATAAACTGACCATATAAAACTAAAATAAAATTATCTTGTCATTAAAATCCGTTAAAAAATGCAAATGACAAGCCAGAGGAAAATATTTTTTCTGCAACTGATGACATAGACCAAAGGCAATGTTTCTTAGCATATATAAATATATAAGAAAAAGTCCAATAATCCTTCAAGAACTGGACAAAGGATAAAATGGTTGGTATCGAAGGAAATGTAAATGGGTCTTAAAATATGAAAAGTTATTCAATTAATACATAACAAGAAAAAAACATTAATTTAGAAATTAAAACTACATGAAATGCCATTTTCCTTTGTTAGTTTGGCAAAGATAAAAGAATTTTGATAGCATACTATATTGAAAAGGGTGTGAGAAAATAGGTATTTAATACACTACTAATAGGTATGTAATTTGGTATAAACTCTATAAAAAACTATCTAACAATATCTTATCAAGATTGCAAATGCATATGGTCTTTGATCCTGCAGTACTACTCTGAGAATTTATCCACATATATGCTTGTCATGTCTTAATGACAAACATACAAGGATATTCCTTATAGGGTTGTTTGAAATAACAAAAAAATTGGAAGCAGTGTAAATATCTATGTTAGGACAGGTTTTAGGACCTGTTTTACAGGTTAAGTAAATTATGTGCCTGTATGGCATGGGATTCTATGAAACCTTTTAAAGAATGGAGCTATTTATTTGTATTTATTTTGGACAACTTCCAATATATAATATATATATATATGTTAAAAGATTAAATTGAGGAATACAGTATACAGTACATTTTTGTTGTTGTTGTTTTATACTTGTATGTTCTCATATGCATTGTATACCTGTAAACTGATCGATTTACCTCCAGGGAATGAAACTAGGAAACTAAGGAGCAGGAAAAATGAAATATGGTAAATTTCTAATCTACAAATTTCCATTTTTTGCTGTGTGAGGTATTACATACATGTAACAGTGACAACACTAAGCATGCTCTTCAATTCACTTGATATTTTCTAGGTACTAAGACTTTCTAGATAGAGAATGAAATGTTCAGTTTATATATGGAACAAGCCTCTTGTCAAAGACTGAGTTTGCTGACTGGCTACTGCTGCAGTCTGTTTTTGAAGCAAGGAATGCATGCCTATACTTACAGGGCTTTGGTGACTTGACCTATGTTTTGAGCCAGAGATGAAAACCCAGAGAGAGAGAAATAGACGGGTGAGACTAGGAATTATAGTGAGCGGGGTGGACAGACTTTGGGATAAGGAAGTAAAACTTGCCAGCAACTTTCACCCCTTTTATTAAGGTATTTATCTTAGATGGATATCTGCTTTGTACTCTGCGAAAGTATAAAATCATACAATGAAGTTAACCAGAGCCTGGAGCTCTTTCTAGGGGAGAAAAATGGCTAAGAAAGCACAGCAGTAATTTAATGTTTATAAAGAATGGTCTGAAAGAACTACAATATATCAAAAGCAAATAACTGCAGAGGAAATTGGCATATTTTAATTCGGTTCAGACTATATTTTACATGTTCTGGCTGTACCATAATGTACTAGTTTGCATGTAGAGCTTAAATGTATAATTAATACAGCTTTGAAGCTAGTTCTATCCACATGATTAAAATTTATCATGGAATTAGCTTTCAAATAGAGACTTTTTAACATGCTACAGTCAATGCTATAAATTAGATCTTCTCTGATGAGCTCTGAGTAAAGGACTATAATTTATCTCAATGGTATTTTATTAGAGACGTCTTAATTGCTGTGGCAGGTGAAAAGCACCATCCAGTATCTTGGCTAAACATTCAGTTAATGAAATCATTTTTCCTCTTAGCACTATTGGTTTAAAGAATATTCTGTTTTATTGAAGATGAACTAAAAGTCTTTTATTTTATATGCCTGATTCAGCCTCACAATGAATGCCAGGCAAATCTACTTTGTGGGACATTTACTCCATAAAAGAAAAAAGGAATCCTTTAACATTAGTGAAGGAAATGATAGAGTATCCATTGTGAGATGTCAAAAGGAAGAAACCTCAAATTTCCCTTCCAGTGATCTAAAAGTAAAAATCTGGGAAATGATTGCTGATGAATGGATTGTGGGTATGGCATTTTTTATTACTTTCCAATTATTTGTATTATTTCCCTGTATATATTTTTAATCAAAATTATAGAAATAAACACTTTCAATTTTTCTAATAATTATTTCCATAAGAGATAGCTACTATTACTAGCTTGGCATATGTTCTTGCAGAAATTTTCCACACAAAGTATTTTTTTTCATACTTAAAACTCTGGCTCTGTTGTCAACAATGTCTGAATTCTTCCGGCTCTGCCTGCTTCATTTGATCAAATTTGCCCACCCCATGCAGCTTCAATCACTTTGTTGGAATGACGTATTATGTAACTATAGCCAACATTCCCAGTTTCTGGGCCTAAGGACAGATTTTGTGCCAGTGCATCTGTGCCTAAGAGCAGATTTTAGATTGTGTGCCTGTGCCCAAGTAGGGACTAGGTGCCAACTTGTTCAAAGCTTAGCGGACTACAGATCCTCACATGTAGTGAGGGTACTGCTGGGGGCTCCATTTCTTTAGCCCCAGACACGTGTGTCTGGTGGAGCACAGTGCTGAAGGACGGTGTCTTTGTCATGCTTCCTCACATTTTGTGCTGTGGCTTAAGCAAGGTCTCTTATTGCAATTTCGCCCTTGTCAAAATGATTACCAAGTTTATTCCATCTTGGGTTGTATGTTTCCTAGCTTCTAATGGATGATTTTTATGGTTTAATGTTTGACCACTAATACAGTAAACACTAGTGAGAATCTTTAAAAAAAAAAAAAGCCTTAGAAAACAATTTTTTTTAATATGATAGGCTCTTTGAAATAATATCCACTATTTAAAGAGGCACTGAAATTAACCGTCTCAGTGCCATGCTGCATTAAGTGTGTGGCTGAAGTTTAACGTGTCAAATATATTTGCTAAAGCCTAATACAAAATTCCATGGATGCTAGAATATTAATTCTGAGAAACCATGGGTCAGAATGCATCAGAAGCTGTTAAATGTCTTATTGAATTTTGTTAACTTGCCTACCCTCCTTAATATGCCATTTTCAGAGTAGCAAGACAGAAAGTGTACATACTTAGGAAGGCCAAATCTGTGCTTTCAAGTTATTTTTTAAAGCTGTCATGATGATTCTCCTTCAGACAGAATTGGGTCAGAAGATTTAAAATACCAGATTTTCCTATTTTAATGTTGGAAATATCTTCTGTGTCTTATACCATGTGAATTTTGTGTATATGTCAATATGTTTAGAAAATTTGTATATACTGTCACTTATTGAAAACTTACTTTGTAATAAGTATTCATGTGGATCACAGTATGACCTGTAAATACTTTTCAGTCTTCAGTGTATATAAACTACTGGTAAATTTCATACTGAGATCAGGCACCTCCATTTTCTTATATGGTAGACAATGAGATAGTACTCAGTTTTTCCAAACAGAATGAAGACAGGAAGATGACATTGTACTGAATGCCTGATAATCCCTCAATAGCATTTTAAGGACTAAACTTGATAGGAAGCTTCCAGAAGCAGCATTCAGACTTGCAACTAGTTTGTCTGATGAGACTTTCAAGGGTCCTGAAATTTAGAGCTTGAAGGAACTTAAATATTATTGCCCTCATTTTATTCATTGGGAAGCAAAAGACCAAATCCACTGCACATTCATCCATTCCATTGTCATTCACTAAAAACAGTCTACAGGCTTGACTATTAGATCCCATGATCAAAAGTGAATAAGCCGTGGCTCAGTGAAGTGTCCAGAATTTCAGAGCTGTTTCTTTCAGTGGGAGAGAGAATGAAAGAAGCACTGGATCTATTGTCACTGAATTAGGCTGACCGTTCATTCCACTTAAGGGTGGAATCCGTAATTCACCATTAATTTTTTGATCCTTCTACTATCTTTCAGATATAGAAGCCAGAGTAAAGAAAACAGGCTTCTGTTCTCACTCAGTTTACAGTCTAACTAAGATAATCAAAAAGGATGCAAACCAACATATAACTAAAAAACTACAAATTGTGGTAACAAACAGGGCAAAGTGATAGGAAACGAGAGAGAAGATTCTAATTACATGATTTCTTTGAGGCTGTTGCTGAAGACTGCTGAGACCAGCTGATGGGAAGGATCAAGCCACAGCTGGATTGTGATCTGATGTCAAGGTATGGTTACAAAATATATAGTGACCAGAGCAGGCAAAGCCCCAAAACCTATGACATGGAATTGAAATTATATTTGAAGAGCAATGAGAAACCATCGTGGGAGTAACATTTTGTGTTTTTCAAGGACATTCTGCCTGTCGAGTGGAGAATGTGTTAGAAGGGAGTAAGCATAATGTGAAACATACAGTAAGGAATTTTCTCATAATAGTTGGGGTGACATGGTTAAAGTGGATAATAGTGGCAGTGGCAAAGAAGAGAGCAAGGGTTGAGTTATTTGGGGAGTTCAACCCAGGACTAGTTTCTGGCTTGAGTATGGGAAATGAGGGAAGTTATCAAGGATGAAATCCAGCTTTCTGACTTTGAAACCAAATGAATGACAATGGCAATGCATTTATTGATACGTGGAAAACTGGGCATGGATGAGGGCGGGTAAGGATCTTTAGAGGTCTCATATTTTTTAAAAATAATGAATTGCTTCTTTAAGCATAATACAAAACAAAAACAACACTAAGTTATTACATAAATGAAAGACGCCTAATTAAGCCTCAACCCTGATGACTACCTGAATGGTTTTATTTTAACATATTAAATATTAATTTTGTTCCTTAAAAGATTGTGGAGTTTCCCATATTTTGAGGGTGCTTTGTTTGCAAGCTTAGTTTCTCATTCAATTACCAAGCCCTTGGAAAAGTCATGAGTTTTATTTTGGTGTGCTGAAATGCATGTAAAATTGCTAAGAGATGTCAAGTAGGTAGTTGAATGTACAATTGTGGGGGTCAGAGTGTGAAACAGGCACATAAATTTGGGAGTTGTCAGCATAGATGGTTTTTAAAGCTATGGAAATAAATGAGATCACCCGAAGAAAATGTGTAGGGAGAAAAATGATACAGGTGAATTTGTAACATTTAGATGAGGAGCAGGCAAAAGAGCCTGAAGTAAAGTAGCCAGACTAAAAGATGATGTCAGAGAAGCTAAGAGGAGGGTAGTTCACGAATGAGACAGTGTACAGTGGTGTCAGTGCTTCTGTGTGGTCTAGTAAGATGATATCAGAGGACTGGATGTTTTTGGTAACCTTAGCATGAAGGTTATTAGGTTATTAGGTTTTTAGGTTATTATTGAGAGTGAAGTAGATTGAGAAGGTAATGGAAGGTGAAGAAGCAGAAACGATGTATATAGAGAGTTTCTTTAATGTTTTACTGTAAGGAAGACAAAAGAATTGTTACAGTAACTGGAGGGAATTGTAAGGTCAATAACGTTTTATTTGGTTTTGCCTTTTTAACCAACTCTCCTGAACAGATCCTCAACAAGGATCCTTTTGCCCACTTAAGTCAACAGAATAAGAATGAGTTGCTCAGAAGCAAAAGGAAAGCTTTGTTCTTGGATCAGAGGATGGAGAGATATGATCTAGTGCTCTTCCCAGCAGTCTGTGGGTGGGGCTGCCTCAAGGCAGAGAGTGGTCCACACTGGTAGTCAAAGGAGTCCATTACCCCAGGTTGTCTCTAGGAGGTTTGGGCTCTATGGCCTCCTCCACTCGAGTGTGGTATACTCATGGAGCGATCCCTGCAACTTCAGGGCAGAATGGGTGGTTAGCATCACCAAGTGGCATCTTTCCACTTAGAACTGAGTTGGTTTTGTTGGCTACCAGCTTTCCATGTCTTTAGGTTCATCCAGTCTCCTGGCTGGAAGAGATACAGGGCTAGATCAGTGGGTTACAGGCAGCACCCAGTTACCACATTCCATGGGTACTATCATGGTTTCTCCTACCTGGAAGGCAAACTTGAGTTGTTCTATTTCAGGGGGGTTAAATAGTCCCTTTCCTTAGGTTTGGAAATGAGTCTACCATATATGACTTCAAATGCACTTAACTTTAACTTACCCCCTAGATCTAACCACATGCAGATCAGGGCAATCAGAAGCAACTTAATCCAATTTTCTTGAGTTTCCTGACATCCATTGGCTAAGGCCCTTTTCAAAGTCTGAACTTCTCTACTTTCCTCAAGGATGGAGTCTCTGGGCTGAGTGCAAGATCCATTTTATGTCCAAGGCTCATGTAATCCCCTTCTTCACTAGCAACAAAATGCTGGACCATTATTGCTTTGTAGGAATCCTGGGAGGCCAAATCTGAGGATTAGTTCTTTAATAATGCCCTAGTCACTTCAACTAAGTGAGGAATGATAGAAAGGGACTTGCCCCCAAACTGGGACTACTGGGGAATGCTTCTATCTGACCAGAAAATGTCTACTAGTACAAATACCTGAAATTGCCTGGTACTTTGGGCCTGAGTGAAATCAGTCTACCAGTCTTCTCCAGGATATGTCTCTCTGGTCTGCATGAGACTTATCTGGGGGCCTCTGGGAATATGGTGCTGGAGTTGTTCATTGTCTAGGTGGGACATGTCTCAAATATTCCACTGATTATACTTTTCATGTCAGGAGTTACCATGACCTCAACTAATTATATAAGGCTTCTCTCCCATAGTAAGTCCTTGATAAGCCTCTCTGATGACTTGCCAAGCTGCAGTTGGGGGAAAGAAGTGTTGCTGATGAAAAGTGGCTAATTTTCATCAATTAGCCACTCATGGCCTCCTAGATCTCTACTGAAGCCCTATTTTTGGGCTTTGTCTAATTTTTCCTTGTTGTAGGTTGGGAGATAATTGTATGGTTCTGGGCTTCGAGGTATGAGGAGTAGTTGCCAATCACCTGGTTCTGGGGCCGCCTTTTTGGCAGTTGCATCTGCCTTGTTTTCCTTTGTTACCTCTGCATCCCCTTTTGGTGACACCTACAAGGAATCACTGACACCTCTTTTGGAAGCTGTACTGCTTCTAAGAGCTTCAATGTGCTTAATCCATGTTTCATTTAATCCATGTTTATTGTCTGCAGTGAGCATGCCCCTTTCCTTCCAAATATCCCATGTACATGTAAGATGGCATGTGCATACCAGGAACTTGTATAAACATTTAAGATCCTCTCTGTCCCAAGCTCTAAGGCTCAGGTGAGGACCGTCAGTTTTACCTTTGGGACAGAAGTTCATGGAGATAGGTTTTGTGCTT
The DNA here is from genome assembly GCA_006410875.1 of Neotragus pygmaeus. Taxonomy (NCBI): domain Eukaryota; kingdom Metazoa; phylum Chordata; class Mammalia; order Artiodactyla; family Bovidae; genus Neotragus; species Neotragus pygmaeus. The sequence continues at coordinate 1,208,308 of SJYV01042235.1, read as the reverse complement.
CTTTGACTTGAGTCTGGGAGGTCATTGATTACCCTGCTAGCCTTTTCTCCTCTGTCATAGAACTGTTCCCATCTGTGATTCATTCCTCATTGACATTTGGAAAAGGATCATTTAAATAGGTTGGGGCAACTGGAATCGATTGTGTCTATGGTCTCTATGAGCTTCCCTCGTAGCTTAGCTGGTGAAGAATCCTCCTGCAATGCAGGAGACCCTGGTTTGATTCCTGGGTTAGGAAGATCCCCTGGAGAAGGGCATGGCAACCCCCTCCACTATTCTTGGGCTTCCCTGTTGGCTCAGACAGTAGAGAATCTGCCCACAATGCAGGATACCTGGGTTTAGTCCCTGAGTTGGGAAAATCCCCTGGAGGAAGGCATGGCAACCCACTCCAATATTCTTGCCTGGAGAATCTCCATGGGCAGAGGAGCCAAGTGAGCTACAGTCATGGGATTGCAAAGAGTCAGACAGACACAACCATGTGACTAAGCACATTCGTACAGTTGCTATAGAGTCATGCTCCAGGGGCTCTGTTTCTGTGGATAGCAAGGTGGCAGGGTCTAGCGTGTGATGGTTTTTATGGTAGCCACTGTGTTGTGTAAATGCATAGGTTGAACTTGAATTGACCTTCCAGGGGACAGCCATTCTGTTCCCTTAGAACTTACAAAAGCCTGAATGTGGTATGAAGTCCATATAATGACTGGTTGACCAAACGTTAACTTTCAGCCTCCTTTAGCAGGGTTGAAGTAGTTGTTATTGCCTGTAAGCAGGACCATCCCTTAGCAGTTTGATCTAATTGGTTAGACAAATAAGCAACCACTGGAATAAGGGCTCCTAGTTTTTGAGCTAATATCCCAAGGATGGTTTCTTTTTTCTCATGAACATAAAGGTCAAAGTGAAAAGTGTTAGTTGCTGAGTCATGTCTGACACTTTGCACTCCCAAAGACTGTAGCCAGCCTGGCTCCTCTGTCTAGGGAATTCTCCAGACAAGAATACTGGGGTGGCTAGACTTCCCTGGTGGCTCAGACAGTAAAGCGTCTGCCTACAATTCGGGAGACCTGGGTTCAATCCCTGGGTCAGGAAGATCTCCTGGAGAAGGAAATGGCAACCCACTCCAGTATTCTTGCCTGGAAAATCCCATGGACAGAGGAGCCTGGTAGGCTACAGTCCATGGGGTCACAAAGAGTCAGACACAGCTGAGCAATGAACCTGAGTTTCCCTCATTGCAGGAAGATACTTTATTGTCTGAGCCAAATGTTAAAGGTCAAAGGATTTAGCTAAGTCTGGGAGGGCCAGAGCAGGGGCCTGAAGTAATTGCTTTTGCAATTTTTTTTTTTAACTTTTTGTTTTATATTGGGTATAGCTGATAAGGGGCTTCCTAGGTGGCACTAGTGGTAATGAACCTGCCTGCCAATGCAGGAGATGTAAAAGACACGGGTTTGATTCCCTGGGTTCTTCAACATCTGGGTTGAGAAGATCCCCTAGAGAAGGGCGTGGCAACCCACTCCAGTATTCTTGCCTGGAGAATCCCATGGACAGAGAGGAGTCTGGTGGACTATAGTCCCTGGGGTCACAAAGAGTCAGACATGACTGAAGCAACTTAGCATGCACATAGAACCGATGAACAATGTGATAGCTTCTGGTGAACAGCAAAGGGACTCAGCCATACAGCTAATCTTCAGCATGTATCCTTCTCCCCCAGTTGCTTTGTACTTCTTGAAGACACCTTTTCATATTCTAAATTCCATTCAAAAGGATCAATATCCTTTCCTTTCAGCTTTTTGTACAGAAGTCTAGCTATTAGACTATAGTTAAGGATCCGGGTGAGCAAAACCTGGCCACCTTCAGGTTTTAGAAGGGATGAGGCAGCAAGTGGCTTTTTTCCTCTCCTAGGATAAGCTTCTCTGGCCTTCCAGAAGAATGAAGCCTAGTTAAGTCACCTTAATTTATAATATTTGAGACTTTTTCTTGAACAGCTTATATCCTTTATGGATTAGGTATTTCAGGGTGGTTACAGTATTTTTGTCAGAGGCTTCCACAGTTGGGTTGGTAATCATAATGTCATTTATATTCTGATTCCATCTTGCTTCCCTCCTCCAGATGCAGATCTTTTGGGTCAAAGTTTCCCCAAAGATGGTAGGGAAATTTCTGACCCCTTGGGGGAGTGTCCAGCAGTGTTTTGCTTTGTTTTGTTGCATGTTTGGGTCCTGTCATTCAAATGCAAACATTTCTTGAGACTCTGGGGCTAACGGAATATAGAAAAAGGCATCTTTTTAATCTAACACATAATACCAAGTCCTAGTGGCTGGTAGAGTGACCAACAGGGTGTAAGATTAGGGACGACTGGATGTATACCCCACGGCTTCACTGAGTGCCCTGAGGTCCTGTACCATCTGGCATTCCTCATTGGGAATTCTCCTCTTTACAGGGAGAAAGGGTACCTCAGGCTGATTGGCAACATCTAATAGGGTCTGGTCAATTAGGCTCTGTAAAATGGCAGCAATGCCCCAAAAGGCCTCCCTGTGGAGAGGATACTGTTTTCTGTTGGGTCATGTATGTCCAGACTAGATGAGCTTATCACAGGATAGCTTCTACAGCTCATCCTATCTGTTCCTGATTTACTACATATTTACTCCAGGGAGATCAACTTGCTTTGCCTAGGGAGGTTTTTTCCAAAGCTATTAACATCTTGTGCCCTTGTCTAAGGGGACACCAGTCTCCAGTTTGTCTCCCATTAGGTGGATAGTAGCCTCCACTTTATGTAAGATATCTCTTCCTAGCAGAAATATGGAGTATTTTGGGACATACAGGAAGGAACAGATGACCATGTGTTCCTCTAATTTATGTTCTAATGGCTCTATAAATGCCTGTTCTTGGCCTTCCCTTCTACCCCCATAATTTTACACCTCTTATAACTGAGTTTACTTGATCTGGTATTCAGAACTGAGTAAGTGGCACTGGTATCAACTAAGAATTTGACAGTCTAATCCCTGTGTCTAGTGTCAACCAGGGCTCCTTGGGGGTTCAGTTGGAGTGCTGGCTTAGTCCACTGCTCTCATCATTCTTCATCTGTTTGGACCATCTGCCTTGGAGGGTCGTGGCCAGAATTGCATTCCTTTTTGTGACTGGTGAGGGCATTGTCCTTTTCGGTGTTTTTCTTGTTTGCAAATGGTGCATTGATTAGGTCCTAATTTCTTTGGCTTGCTATCCCTCAGTGGGGCTGGGTGCCACTCATTGGAGTTGAGTGTCTCCAAGGGCAGTTAGTTCAGATTGCCTTGCCCACCAATTGACATTGGAGGCCAACAACTTGCCTCTGGGCCTAAATGTCCTCTATTTTTTTCCCCTATATCTCGATTATTAAACACCCTCAACCTTTAGTAGGCAACTTTGACTAGGCAACAGGTAGTAGCATTTTGTCTGTCTCCATTTTCTGAAGCTTATGCCTCGTGTCAGGGGCACTTTGAGAAATAAAATATGACCTTAGAATTGCATTCCCTTCCAATGACTCAGGGTCAGTGGTAGTAGATTTGAAGGCATTCCCTGAGGTGCTCTACAAATCTTGGAGGGTTTTCTGCAGGCTCCTGATTGACTTCCTTTATCTTATACCAATTGATAGGCTTCTGTATGGCTCCTTGGATTCCCTTTAGGATCGTATTTTTTTGGTATCTGAGACCACTTATTCCCTAGTGTGAAAATGGCACGATTTACCCTGTTTCTGTCCTCTTTGTCTGGTCTTTTATTCCCTCCTTGGGAGTACTTTGAGGAGGTTCTTGGTGTCAGCCCAGGTGGGGTCATGAGTCTGAAAGTTTCCCCTAATTGTATTCCAGAAACCCCTCTGGGTTTTCCCTCAGCCCTTTACTCTGATATTTCCAGCTATATAGATCAGAAGTGGTAAATGGAATGTGTACCTGGATGTGCCCTTCTTCTCCATTGGGACCTGCTTCAAAAGGAGTACTTTTCCTGTGTTGTTTAGACCCTGGCTGATAATTAGTCATGCAAATATTGCAAGATTTGACCCAAATAAGATTTCCAGTTCAGGAAATTTGGAACCAGCCCTGAACTGTCAATGGAGTCCTCAAAAGACCAAAATAGAAGGTATCCAAATGATGTGGACTCTGATATAACTGGTGATCCCCCTTGAACCTGCAGTTAGTCCCTCCTCAGTCAGAATGTCCCACAGGAGTTTAGTGGGACTGCCTTTGGGCAAGAGCAGCTTAGCCATGTTGTTTCTGAACAGTTTGGTCTATTAGGGAGTGGCACAGTTGTCTGAGGTGATGGCCTTTTCTTTCTTCCTTTCTGCAGAAAAAAAGGAGTTTGCAGACTTCCTTCTGGATGAGAGCTAAAAGTATGTGGGATTCCCACAGGATACTCACCAGATTGCTGAAGTAACTGGAATTTTGTGCTGATACTGGGAGAAGAGCCTGCAGCACCTCAATTGGTAAAGAATAACCCGAGATTCACCTCACAGCAGAGAGGAGAGGAGAGATGGACAGGGGGTGTTTCCTGTTCTTGCAGCTCGTGTTGCTGCTGTTCAATTGCTAAGTCATGTTCAATTCTTTTGTGACCCTATGGACTGTAGCCCACCAGGCTCCTCTGTCCATGGGATTTCCCAGGCAAGAATACTGGAGTGCGTTACCATTTCATCCTCTAGGAGATTTTCCTGACCTAGGGATCAAACCCAAATCTCCTGCATTAGGAGGTCCATTGTTTATCACTGAGCCACCAGGGAAGCCCCAGCAGCTCATAGGACTTTTCAATAATGGGGTTCCTGGTCTTTTGAGGGCTCCTCTGCCCACTTAAGAAAAATTAGCACTGACTGAAAGAGGTTAAGCCACTGTCTTGTACCAACCTTGACATTCAGGCATCCTCAATACTTTTTCTTGAACTCAGATTAAACATCTTTGTTCTGATTTGTCTGGTGATCCTTAATAACTGGGCCATTTCCTGGTCTTGCCTCTTGGTTCACAGGGCTGGCAGCTTTTCTTTACCAAATCAAAACTTTACTGTGGAGAATGCTACTGCTGACCCTGTAGATTGGCGAGCCTAGTGGATAGGTGTAGCCCAAAAGGCCATGGTCTGTCCCTTTGTGGTCACCAAAATGTTGTTACTGAACCTCCTACAGTTACCCAGCAAGGCTGCTTCCACCTGGTATCATTCAAACCAATAGAACAATACCAAATCAGTTCCGAGGCAAAGGAAAGCTTCATTCTTTGATCTAAGAATTGAGTGGTGTAGGCTCACACTCTGGAGTACGTGCTCTCCTTGAAAGGCCATGGGGAGCATGGCTGCTTTATAGCATTCTTGTCTGCAGGAAGGGAGGGGAGGCAGAGTTCTACAGACAGGGCATAGCTCTGCTGCTCCCAACACTCCAGATTGAAGTGCCAGATGTATCATCTCTGCACACGACCTGATGAGGTGAAGTGTCAGTTGCACCATTTTGCATCAGGAACACTGGTCTAAATTGCTAGGTGCAAGGCCTCTGCATGCATACCCTGTGAACAAGTGAAACTAGACTAAGACCAAAAAAGGTTAGACTTCATTTTATCTTCCAGATTCTATATTTATGTCCTGGGAATTGTTAATACACTTTTATGGTGACACTTTTAAGGATGGATGATAATAGCACATCTTTGCATAAGAGGAATGATTCAGCAGGGAGGAAAGGTTAGTTGATTGTGGAAGCAAGGAGGGATAACTGAAGGAGCAAAATTGTTAGAGAAGATGAGGTACTTCCTGTTTGATGCTCCAGGATAGGAAGAACATATCTTAAAACATTCATCTTTGTGCTCCCTGGCCAACATCCTTGTATGAAATCTTGTATACATAATTTTGTATTCTTTCTCTTAAAGAGAGATCCGAAATATGAAGACCCTAAAAGACTGGATCCAGCCATAATGAGGATTACTGATGCCATCCCACAATGCAGTAGATGGTTTTGAGCCTGCATGTTTTACATTCAGACAATTATGCTTATCTTTTGTCTGTTTATTTTTAATTTTAAACTAGAATTTCAGTGATGTTGGGATCATTTAGCAGGTAGATAAAGCATTATATGCACCAGATACAGCATTATATGCACCAATTTGGGGGGCTTGTGGAGTGTGTCATTACTTACAAGAATGAATTCCAGTTTTCTGTGAGTTCAGCAGCATCTGCAAGGGCAGACCTTCATATTTAGATGTCCTTTTCTCCTCATTTTTCTTGCTGCTGCCTCAGAAAGAGAGAATGGGCATAGTGATCAAACAGATATACGCCATAAAACCCTTGCTTTTCTAGTTAGAGTTGCATTTGTAGTCTTTTCCAAATTAAAGTTAAAATTTTTGGATTTTGAAGATATCTCAGTGCCTAATGAAAGGAGCAAGAGACCAGGAGGAAACATTTTAAGACACCCGTATTTTTTTTCTTCTTTTAAGAATGAGAAATACGTTCAGAGAGACAACAAATAATAGAATAAAACTGATTCACTCACTTTTCTGAAGCATTCTAGATAGATTTCAAGGTCTGAAATTAAACACATATGTGAGCATGTGTGTGTGTCTGTGTGTGTTTAGTTGGTCAGTCATGTCCAACTCTTTGTGACCCCATGGACTGTAGCTCACCAGGCTCCTCTGTCCACGGACTTTTCTAGAAAAGAACACTGGAGTGGGTTCAGACAATTATGTCTGAACCCCTTCTCTAGGATATGTAAGCATACCAAAGAGTTATTCATCAGTAGGAATACATCTGAGTCCCAGAGCCTTTGTTATGGTCCAGCATGGTGGCATGAAAGTGACCTGACCAAGTATGATTCCATGGACCGTGGCTTTCTATGTAATTGTGCACTAAAACCAGCTAATATCCTGTCCCTGGAGTTTGAGCTGCCTTGTACTGTCTGCTAGGGAGACACTGGAGGTCATACCTATACTTGAAGAGTAAGAAAGATCAAATACCCATTTGATCTAAGGAGGACCAAGAAAAAAACCTACTTCATCTTCCCTGTGTGTCGAATGGGAATACAGTATCAATTTGAAAGGGTGCCCAAAAGTGTTTCCAGGTCCTCTGCCAGTTTTCAGTGTTTAATGGAGGAGGTAATTGAGGGATATAAATTACCTAGAGGCATTTATCTATTTAGATGACATAATCATTTTTGGCAGGATTCTGGAAAAGCTAGAGCAAAGACTTCTTAAAGTTAGAAAGGGCAAGGCTTTTGATGTTCCCCGATATGTATTCATGCTGACAAACCTTTATTAATTATGATAGGCAAGTAAAGACACAGCATAAAGTACACTGCCCCTGAAAAAAATACCTGATAGCCTCAGTAACATCAAATTAAAAACTTTCTTTGAGGTTAGTGATAACCAGAGGACACTGTGAAGAGTTTTCCCTAATTGCTAAACCATTAACAATTTGACAGATTACCGTATCAAGAGAGGTTCAAGGCAAGGAAGGTCACAGGGCACACAGCGTGTGGACATATGGCCATGTTTTTTTCCTCCAACTTTTCAGGGATTACTGGTTGAAAGCCTGGAACCAGGCAGTCATGGAAAGCCACTCTGGCTCCTTACCTGAAGGCATTCAAAACAGGAAGCCACTGAAATCAGTGTACATGGATTTTTCTGACCTTGGTGCTTGTAATCTGATCCAGTTTGTTTTACAGGCTGTCTTACTTGGCAACAGGTATTATAAACATAAATGTTTAAAGTCCAAAAGATTTTAACTTCCCTTCCTAAAAACTAACTCATTTGTTTTCCAGCCTCTAAACAAGGTGAGATTTAGAATGCTTGTTTGGAAAGAAAGAGGAAGGACAAATTTACTTCGGATAGTGAAGGAAGGAAGGAAGGGAGATGAAATATTTTTTTTAAAGATACAAAATATGTATATATATTTTTTCCACAATTTTTCTTAAATCAGTTTTTACAGTGTGGCTTTGTTTTCTGATTTCAAGAACTGTGACTTTCCCAGAAGTCAGTTTTGCAAACATAAATTAATAATTCTCAACCCAAATGGAAATGACTTTTGATTATCTGTACTCCCATTCATTTCTGATAGCGCCGATAATCAGAAGCTCAGAATGAAAGCAGTCTCAGACTCTTCAACAACAGAAAATAAGACCAAAGAAAATGCACATGTCAGTTAAGGTCTTGTGGTAAATCAGTAATAAAGCTAAGAATAAAACATTCATGTTCTAACTTATAGTGATAGGGTCACTAATTTACACTATTCTGCTTCTAATGAGCACTGATTATTTTAAAGATATAAAAGATCAGTTCTTTCATAGTGCTGGGCACTCTGCCTGCTGCATTGTATTCATGCTATCACTAGAGATGGAAATGAAGGTCATCTGGTCCACTTCCTGAAGACACAACTATCTCCATTCAACTGCAGTGGCTCAGCTGATGAAAATTTCATTGTGAGTTGAAAACTGATTGCAGAACACAACCAGCAGTAGGAATCAGGGTGAGTGGGATGATAGAAAGGATGATAGAATGGGTTTATTTAAAAAAAGGCAGAAGCTCATTGGGGAAACACTAGACAAGTATATCTCTTGCAAGACCACACACAGGGAGTGACTCTTGGAGGTCATAATTCATCTGTGGACAAGGGTATCGAGTTTATTCTAAATAAAAATGAAAAATGGTACATTTTTCTTAGGGAGACAGTTCAACAGAACTGAATTCCTAGCAGTCCCTGAAATCAGTTCTCGTTTCTTCTATGCGCATAAGCTAAACTTCAAATCAGGAGGAGACAAAAAGACCTGGTAGAAAGTGGATGTTTCTTTAACACTTAAAATTTAGCTTGCTCATGTTCATGCAGCTCTCATGATACCTCATGTTCTGCTTTTGTAACTCAGTGAGCCCTCAGAAAAGACACTTAAGTCACCTTAAAGACACAAGTCACCTTACTGGTCACCTTAACAAGTCCAGGGAAACCCCCGAGGCTTCACTTCCCATCTTTATCTCACCACAGTTCCCATTTTGTTTCCTCTTTGGCTTTAACGCCTGGAGGCTAAGTGACTTGCCCAATATCACAAGGCAAATAGTTAATATGGGAACTTGACTACAACCTGCCCCTGATCTGTTTCTCCTACTGTTCCAGCTAATGCCATGACCATTCTCCAGGATGGAATCATGAACTCCATCCTCCTTATCCACTTTTAAGGAGGGCATGTCTCTTAATTCTACATCAGAACTGACTTTTGAACCGATCACATTTTTTGCATCCTTATTCTTCTACTTCCCCAACCCTTTTTCATCTCTCACCGGAACTCTAGCAACAGTTTTCTAAGTAATTTTCTTGCCACAAATTTCTTTAATCTTTTTTAATCCACTGTAATTTCATACACTTTCCAAAGAAACAGTTGTGATTATGTCCCTTCTGTATGCAGAGACATCCAAATTATTCCTTCAAATGACACCTTAATCTAATCAAGCTGCTTGCAGAATACCTATGTGTGTGTGCCTGTGTGTGTGTGTATATACATATATATCTATATTTACTACTTACCCACTCTGGTTTTTTGAAATTATGTCATTTCAAAAAACAGAACATGCCCTTTAAGTGTCTACATCATTAGGGTTAAATCAGGAGACAGGAAAAAAAATGTTATAAGTGGTTCACACAAGAAATAAATTTGAATTTCTTTCTCATAAAATAAGTTGCGAGATAGGCAGCCTGAGGATGGTGTGGCACCCCCACAGTTGTCTCAGCCCTAGATTCCTCTCTTTCTATCTTCCGTTGTCAGCACTTCCTTCTGTACTTCTTAAATATGCTCATAACCTGAGGTGGCTTTCAGAGCTCTAATGACCACATTTGAGTTCCAAACTGACATCAAGAAGAAATATTCATTGCTTTCCCTGTAAAGTAACTTCTTGTACATCTCACATCATATTCTTATATCTCATTGTATAGAACTTTGTCACATAACCATGCAGAGTTACTTGAGAAGCTGCAAAATGTAGATTTTGAACTGGATTTGTTCCCAACCCCTTGTAAATGCAAGATTTCAGACAGAAAGGCAAAGTCTAACCCATAGCTTTACAAATTAGCTAAAATGCCTTTATTTTTCCCCTAACTTCCACATGCAGAAGTTTTCTCGCCCATGCTTATCAAATATTTGTTATGTATCTCATATGTGTGAGATATATATGTATGATTATACATGTATGTGTCTATGTATTTAAATTTTTTTACTTCTATTTCCTTTACCATAAGGAAGACTTTGTAGGTAGAGATCATAGCTCACTCAACATTTTATCTTGATGTCTAGTACACAGTCTTTGATAACTGTTTGTTGAATAAGTGAATATATGCCTGCATGCATGCACAATTAAATCATGGTTTTTGAGGTTCTTGAGTGATTGCAGTTTATGCTGATGATAAAATTTAGGCTGTTTTTCTGTTGGTGATGAATACAGGCTGGCTAACCCCCATAGGCCATGGCAACCAACTCCAGTACTCTTGCCTGGAAAATGCCATGGACGGAGGAGCCTGGTAGGCTGCAGTCCACGGGATCCTGAAGAGTTGGACACGACTGAGTGACTTCACTTTCACTTTTCACTTTTATGCATTGGAGAAGGAAATGGCAACCCACTCCAGTGTTCTTGCCTGGAGAATCCCAGGGATGGGGGAGCCTGGTGGGCTGCCATCTATGGGGTTGCACAGAGTTGGACACGACTGAAGCGACTTAGCAGCAGCAGCAGCAGCAGCAGCAACCCCCACAGGCAGGGTTTCTGTGTATGGTTGTGCTGGTTGGTCACTGCTTTAATACAATCATCCTGGAGAGAGTACTTTTTCTATTTGCCCAGAGTCTCTATATGAACTTACACCTGGCTGTCCATGATGGTGTCTAAGAGGCTCAGGAGGTCTTTAACCAGGGAGTGGTGTCTACCTGGCCATCTGTGGACTACAGAGGTGCAGGAAAGCACAAGGAAGGAACAGCACGATGACCCTCAGAAGCAGGGGACTATCTCACTTCTTTCTCTTTTTTCCTCTGGCCCTCACTTGAGCATCCCTTTATTTACATTTCATCTTCCAGAACACAGGTATTCCTACCATTAAAAATACTGTGTATTATAGCCTCCATGTGGGGAGCCATACATTTAAATCAAAGGGAAAGCATCTGAAGATACTTGGAGTGTTCTGAGGCTGCAAATGTTTCCTTGCTAAACCTATTCTACGTCAGCAGCATGGAGGGCATTTTGAGGACCTGCAGACTGAGAGGCAAATGTAGGGGGGTGGAGGATCCCACATAGTGTGGTTGTTGCCCAGGCTGCATTCCCAGAAGAAGAAAGAACTTTCTGCATTCTCCATGTCTGCTTCGCTGGCATTCACAGTGCCACTGTGAGTCACTGCGTTAGTAGGGTCGTGGAGCCTTATAGGCTCTCGGCCCACAGAAAGCTGCCCCCTCCAATAAGGTTGGCATATATATCCTATGGAGTTTTCCTGGTAACTCAGCTGGTAAAGAATCTGCCTACAATGCAGGAGACCCTGGTTTGATTCCTGGGTAGGGAAGACCCGCTAGAGAAGGGATAGGCTTCCCATTCCCGTATTATTCGGCTTCCCTGGTGACTCAGATGGTAAAGAATCCACCTGCAATGCAGGAAATCTGGGTTCGATCCCTGGATTGGGAAGATTCCCTGGAGGAGGGCATGGCAACCCGCTCCATTATTCTTGCATGGAGAATCCCCATGGACAGGGGAGACTGGCAGACTGTGGTTCATAGGGTAACAAAGAGTTGGACTTGACTAAATGACTAAGCACACACACATATATCCTATGAGCTATGATGCTTGGGATTGTTTTCCCATCAGCTCCTGAAGCAGATACCTGCGTTCTTCCTTGGACATTGTACACTGTAAAATGTGAGGATCAGAGATATTTATTACCAGTGCCTTCCTCTCCAGGCGGCGGATCAATTTCCTTTTTTCCAGATGGCTCACTGGCCAAAAAAAGAAGGGACTGCTGGCCATCTGCTTCTTGTTGCCTTTTCAAGCTGCCTAGCCACTCAGCAAAGCTGGCAAAGCCCAAGGCACCAGCTGTCAGTCTAGGCTGCCCTGCTGGCCCTGCACCTTGCCGCACTAGGCGTGACAGAGCAGGGGCCATGCTGAAATCAGTGTTTGACACTCATGAGGCGGGAAAGCTTCCTTCCAAACCCAGGCCAGCCAGCTTCCCTGATGATAAACATAACAAGATTGCCTGCTCTGGGACTTCCTCTGACAGTGGTATTCTGCTGACTTAATATGAGATGAAAAGGGATGACTTTGGGTAGAAGAAAGGCAGTGTTTATGGTCAACTGATAGGACAAAATTTAATATAATTCTGAATACCATATAAGTAAGACAATTCAGTCATAATTTCCAATTTACCCTTTTGTTTCTGTTTTTTTTCTAATGTTTATTGTTTACAATGACAAAATAAACATCTGCTCATTGCAGAAAATCTGGAAAGTGCTGTTGGAGATTTAGAATGTCACTCATAATTCTGTGAACTACAGAGATAACTAAATTTATTTGTTGTTTAATCATTGTCTTTTTTTTTTTCTTCTTAGTATCTTTGAGGTCACATTCTATATTCAGTTTTTTCTGTTTTTGTTTTGTGGCTTAACACTACATATAAACATTTTTAGCAAATAAGAATATTTTTGGTGACTAGTATTATAATGCATGGTAATGTCTTAATTCACTTGCTGCTACTGCTGCTGCTAAGTCGCTTCAGTCGTATCCGACTCTGTGTGACCCCAGAGACAGCAGCCCAACAGGTTCCCCCATCCCTGGGATTCTCCAGGCAAGAACCACTGGAGTGGGTTGCCATTTCTTCTCTAATGCATGAAAGTGAAAAGTAAAAGTGAAGTCGCTCAGTCATGTCCAACTCTTCACAACCCCATGGACTGCAGCCTACCAGGCTCCTCCATCCATGAAATTTTCCAGGCAAGAGTACTGGAGTGGGGTGCCATTGCCTTCTCTATTAATTCACTTAACTGCTCCCTAATTGCTGAACATTGTGATTTTTCCAACTTTTTACTATTTTAAATAATTGTGTAATAGAACATCATTGTGCCTAAAGCTTATATTTGTATTTTAAATTATTCTTGAGGATCATTTCCAGAAATAGAATGACTGTGCTAATTTTAAGGAAAATTTACTATACNTTGTGATTTTTCCAACTTTTTACTATTTTAAATAATTGTGTAATAGAACATCATTGTGCCTAAAGCTTATATTTGTATTTTAAATTATTCTTGAGGATCATTTCCAGAAATAGAATGACTGTGCTAATTTTAAGGAAAATTTACTATACTGCCAAATTGCTTACAAATATATACATATGTACATATACACACATACATTTCTTTATATATATATATAATATATAAATATATATGAAACCATGAAACTAGCACTCTTTACATAAAGTTTCTTCAACAATAGGTGTTTTCTTCCTTTCTGAAATTTCAGCTGATTTGGTGCTTTTTCCCACCTCAGAACCGTGTCTTAATAGGTAGGTGTGGATAGAGGCCTTAAACCTGTTACACTGCACCAGACTTTCTTTATGCCAGGTTCTACGCAATGAATATAAGACTATAACCTGAACACTGATTCAGAAGTGGGGGTGTATTATGAATCACTGTGTTTGAAAGGGATTCACTGTGCTCTGAGCCCAGTGTGATGCTCCCGTTTCAATTCTGCTTCCTGATTGTCTCATCTCCCTCAGCTGACTCTATGGCAGTCATCGATAGACCTGGGTCTTTAATGGCCCCTTCCCAAGGCCAGGTGGCCATACCTACAGGAAACAGCAAGAATGCTCTGCGGAGTGGTGAGGCTCTTAGCGCCAAGTTGGGCATGATGGTTGGCTCCCAGCACAGAGGTTCGGCAGGAAAGCGGGAGTCCTGCTAGGAGGCCAGGCTGCTTCAAAGGCACTAGGGTGAGAGGCCAGCCTTCTCAAAGGCACCTGGCCTTCTCTGGATTTAAGTCCATGGTCTGAAATGCTCAGTGAATGGTGATGTATAACTGTTATACCATCTGTCATAGTCCCAGTTGTTTCTTTAGCTCTATCTTTGCTAGGCCTTTTAAGTCTCTTACTAATTAGTATAGCTTTTACACCACTGGTTGTGTTGAAATTTCTGCCTTCTCTCTGATAAACTAAATCTTGTGTCTCTTCCCAGGGTACCAACAATTTTATCCCTCAAGCAATATATTCTACTAATTCTGGATTGCATTTATCTCTCTCTTTTCTGTATCTCCAAAGTTTTAAAAAATTATTATTGGATATCAAACATTTTGACAGTTTTTAGAAGAGAGATTCAAATCTTTGTTTTATATCTCTGGTGTACACATTTCCATTGAACTCCAGACTCATATGGCAAGCTGTCTACTTGATATCACTTCATGGACATCACACAACCTATCATACTCAAAGTTGGACTTACTCCAGTAGTCTCTAGACTGACATCTTTTACTATCTCCCTACCTCTCAGTTAATCACCAAGCCAAAATTTATACAGATAGAAAATAAAATTTGTATATCTCAATTCTGTCCACCTCCATTGCAAATCTAGCTGATCTCCTCACACACATCTTGGAACTCATTCCATCCTTCTTCTGTGCTAAAACCAAAGTGACCCTTGCAAAACCTAAATTTGATCAAGTCATGCCTCAAACTCTTACAGTGCACTTTGAACTTGTTAATGGCTTCTCTTCATTTTTTTGAAATATGTTAATATAGTAAAAATATATACAACATAAAATTTGCCATTTTAACCATGTTAAGTGTACAGTTGTGTGAAATTAAGTACATTCCTACTGTGCATCTATCATCACTATCTGCTTCTAAAACTTCATCATCCCCAATAGAAACTCTGTAATCATTAAGCAATAACTTCTAATTTCCCCTTGTGACTCAGCTGGTTAAAAATCCGCCTGAAATGCAGGAAACCTGGGTTCAATCCCTGAGTTGGGAATATCCCCTGGAGAAGGGAAAGGCTACTCACTCAGTATTCTGGCCTGGAGAATTCCATTGACAGCCCATGCGGTTGCAAAGAGTTGGACACGACTGAGCAACTTTCACTTTGCTTCACTTCAATTCTCATTCCCCTCCCCACAGGGCCTACTAACATTTCATCTACCTTCTTTCTCTTTGAATTTATCTACTCTAGATTTTCATACAAATGGAATCATATAATATTTGTGCTTTTCTGGTCTGGCTTTTTTTCATATTTCCAAGGTTTATCCATGTTATTGATGTCTATATGTCAGAATTTCATTTCTTTTTGTGTCCACATGCCCTGTGATAACCTAGAATGGTGGGATGGGGAGGGGAAAGTGCGAGGCACAAGAGGGAGGGGATATATATGTGTACAGATAGCTGAGTCACGTCATTAGAAACTGGAAACTAACAGCATTAGAAACAGTAGAAACTAACAGCATTTAAAAAAATTATACTCCAATTATTAAAAATATAAATAAATAAAAATAACATGAATGGGTGGAAAAAATAATATATCATAAATTGTTTACTCATTCATCTCTTAAAGGACATTTGATTCATTTCCACATTTTGACTATTGTGAATAATGCTGATGTGAACATTCACATATAACTGAGTCCCTGTTTCAATTGTTTTGCTTCCTCTTATTGAATATTAAAAAATAAATATCTTAACCAAGCCTGTAAGTCTCTGTATGATCTTGTTCCTAGGTCCTCATCCCCAGCACCTCCTGCTCTCCTAGCTCTCTCTTTTCTTTGGAGTCCTCACACCTGTGTGGCTTCTTACCATATCAGTTGAAGGGCAACTGAGTTACGTCTGTTTTTGTCTATCATGAGTAACACTGCTGTGAACATTTATGTGCAAGTTTATGTGAGGACATGTATTGATATTTTCATTTTATGGGGCTATATACCTAGGAATGGAATTGCTTGGTTATATGTTAATCAGATGTTGAACTTCTTCAGGAACCCATGTTCTTTTGTTTTTTGTACTATACTTAATGTACAAATATTATGTAGGTTACAGGTATATCATGAACTTAGTGATTTACAATTTTTAAAAATTATACTCCATTTGTGGGGCTTCCTTGGGAGGTTCAGTGGTAAAAAATCCATGTGCAAATGGACATGTGTGCTTGATCCTTGGGTTGTGAAGATCCCCTGGAAAAAGAAGTGGCAACCCACTCCAGTATTCTTGCCTGGGAAATCCCATGGACAGACGAGCTTGGTGGGCTACAGTCCTTGGGGTCACAAAAGAGTTAGACATGACTTAGTGACTAAACAGTGATAACCAATCTAATCACATGGACCACAGCCTTGTCTAACTCAGTGGAACAATGAGCCATGCCATGTAGGGCCACCCAAGATGGAGGTGTCATGGCCAAGAGTTCTGACAAAACGTGGTCCACTGGAGAAGGCAACGGCAAACCACTTCAGTATTCTTGCCTTGAGAACCCCGTGAACAGAATGAAAAGGCAAAAAGATAGAACACTGAAAAATTAACTCCCCAGGTCAGTAGGAGCCCAATATACTACTGGAGATCAGTGGAGAAATAACTCCAGAAAGAATGAAGAGATGGAGCCAAAGCAAAAACAACACCCAGTTGTGGATATGACTGGTGATAGAAGCAAGGTCTGATGCAATAAAGAGCAATATTGCATAGGAACCTGGAATGTTAGGTCCATGAATCAAGACAAATTGGAAGTAATCAAACAGGAGAGTGACCATCAACATTTTAGGAATCAGTGAACTAAAATGTACTGGAATGGGTGAATTCAACTCAGATGACCATTATATCTACTATTGTGGGCAAGAATCCCTTAGAAGAAATGGAGTAGCCATCATAGTCAACAAAAGAGTCTGAAATGAATGCAGTACTTGGATGCAATCTCAAAAACAACACAATGATCTCTGTTCATTTCCAAGGAAAACAATTCAATATCAGGGTAATCTAAGTCTATGCCCCAACCAGTAATGCTGAAGAAGCTGAAATTGAATGGTTCTATGAAGACCTACAAGACCTTTTAGAAATAACACCCAAAAAAGATGTCATTTTCATTATGGGGGACTGGAATGCAAAAGTAGGAAGTCAAGAAACACCTGGAGTAACAGGCAAATTTGGCCTTGGAATGGGGAATGAAGCGGAGCAAAGGCTAACAGAATTTTGCCAAGAGAATGCACTGGTCATAGCAAACACCCTCCTCCAACAACACAAGAGAAGACTCTACACCTGGACATCACCAGATGGTCAACACCAAAATCAGATTGATTATACTCT
>SJYV01042235.1:1131097-1190989 GCA_006410875.1 Neotragus pygmaeus | reverse complement strand
GTGCATTCAGAAAGAGCCTCCTGAGAGGAGGAGAAGCAGAGAGATGGAGGGAGAGAAATGGAACTCGCTCTTTGCTCCCAGTCCACACAGCCGTTTCCTGATGCAGCCCTAATCCCACGGCTGGGGCGGGGGCGGGGTGGTGGTGGTCTGACAAGCTGAGTCCTCAGAGGAAGGAAGGGCATCTTCCCTGACTTAGCAGTGGACCTGGGTCCCCGGGGCTTAGAGCCGCTGAAGGGGCTCTTGACATCCGTGGTTGGACTTCAGTTTTCCTCTTGTGTTAAATTCTCCAACTCCTCTGCCTTAACGGGTAGACCAGTGCTTCAGCAGACTCGGGAGCTGACCGAGGATCTTGCTGTGAGGACCAAGAGCCCCATGACCCCTGCCACCCCGACGCCCAGGCTGCAGCTCCCCACCTTCCCTGGCGGCCCTGGGTGAAGCCTCACCCTGCGTACTCACCGCTCGGCGCAGGAGTCTGTGCCTGGAAAGCCCAGCACAGGATGCTGCTCACCCGGAGGGCAGGAGCTCCGGGCACTGGGCTGAGCTGAGAGGTTCTGAAGACTGGCTGACGCCGTCCCTACAGGCGTCCTGACCGCCCGCCCCCAGCCCCCGCTCTCTNTGGTGTTGGAGAAGACTCTTGAGAGTCCCTTGGACTGCAAGGAGATCCAACCAGTTCATTCTGAAGGAGATCAACCCTGGGATTTCTTTGGAAGGAATGATGCTAAAGCTGAAACTCCAGTACTTTGGCCACCTTATGCGAAGAGTTGACTCATTGGAAAAGACGCTGATGCTGGGAGGGATTGGGGGTGGGAGGAGAAGGAGATGACCGAGGATGAGATGGCTGGATGGCATCACGGACTCGGTGGACGTGAGTCTGAGTGAACTCCGAAAGTTGGTAATGAACAGCGAGACCTGGCGTGCTGCGATTCATGGGGTCACAAAGAGTCGGACACGAGTGAGCAACTGAACTGAACTGAACTGAATGAAAAAGTGTTCCATCTTTTCCTGAAAACTATAATGTGGTTTGTCTTAATCTCCTCTTTCCTGCCTGGGGCTTCTCAGGTGGAGCTAGTGCTAAAGAACTCACCTACCAACACAGGAGACATAAGAGACACACGGGTTCATTCCTGGGTCGGGAGGATCCCCTGGAGGAGGAAATGGCAAATGACTCCAGTACTCTTGCCTTGAGAATCCCATGGACATAGGCGCCTGGTGGGCTACGGTCCATAGGATTGCAAAGAGTCAGACACAACTGAAAAGACTTTGCATGCACACATCCTGCTGGATCAGTAATGACTATTTAGAATTAATTTGTTGCAGTAATCAGTGCAAAAATAACCAATGAACAATCATTTTGCTCACCAAAAGAGTGTCCCTGAAAACACCTGCATTTTATTAAAAATATTCAGGCTGCAATTATGTGTAAATATAGTTGCTATTATTAAATTTACATATTAATATAATATCAATATATAAGATTACAAAGAGAGAAAATAGAAACAAAATAAATTATCTGTTGATTACACTTACCTTCAGGGCTTTGAAATCATTCTAACATACGTAAACTGTCATGTGACTTTATATGAGAGAGTAAGTCAAATAATAATAACAAAAAAAGAAGTTTAACAAATTTTCTTACTCTAATTCTTAAAGGACACTATTTTATTATTAACATATTGACATTTACTATATTAGACCATATGTTTGTTATATGGTGTGTCCATAGCATCTTTGCACAATTTATATCTGTATCGGGAAGAAATAATATGCAGGGCACAATTTCATCCATTTTCCTCCTCTCCAGTTTTACTATATGAAATGAAGCCACTGACAGCCTTCCATGTCTGGATGAGATGAGTATGAGGATTTATTTAACATTTAATTGCTGAAATTTAGACTTTAAAGTATTCATTATGCTTTTGGATACATTTTAATAAAAATATTATATAATGAATATGTTATCTGGAGAAATAAATGTAATTAGGACAAGTAAATCATAAACNATGAGTATGAGGATTTATTTAACATTTAATTGCTGAAATTTAGACTTTAAAGTATTCATTATGCTTTTGGATACATTTTAATAAAAATATTATATAATGAATATGTTATCTGGAGAAATAAATGTAATTAGGACAAGTAAATCATAAACAATTTTATTTACATTTGAGTACATTTCTCCATTGCAATTTTCAGACTGTTACATATTATACAGAAGTAAATTTATTAAAAATTCAAACTGCACAGAATTTTATGACTATCATCTATAGCTACTATACTATTTGAACTCAGTCTAAACTTATTAAATCCATTTGAAAAAAGTAATGCCAGCTAACTATTATTTAGTACTTGTGCTTGCATTAATCTCAGTATTTGCATTCATTACCACTTAATCCTATGACCAAAAAGTTTGGGACTATTTTTATCTTCATTTTATGGATGAAAAAATTGAAACAAAAAGAATTTAAATAACCAACCCATGATCACACAGTTTGTCAATGGGGAATTCAGATTTTGAATCTAAGCAGTTTATCTCAACACTTTTAACCCCGCTACTATTATGCTTCTCTGAAGAAAAAAATAATTTCACTTCTCTTCAGGCAGATAGAATTTTAGATACTCTGAAAAATGTTTCTTGCTTATTTGTTAATATTCTGGTTATTTTAAGTGGGCTCAAAATAAAAATCTAATAAGTAAATCTAACTTTCTAATAGTAAAAATGGAATCATAACTATACTTCTAATACTGGGACTTGTAGTGTCAAAATAGCATATTTACTAAGTTAAAGTAACTGTTTTCAGAAGAAACTGTATGTTTGGGTCTACTGAGGCAAGTTACCCATCTGAAATTTCAATTTACAACCAGTGGTGTTTTTAAATTCCTTCTGACTAATTTAATTGTGGAGGGAAATTTGGATAGTCTTATTTTTCTAAAGTGGTTTATTTTAGTAGTACAATTGGATAATCTACCTCATGGAGACATTTTTAATACATTAGTGCATCATAGCATTTGGTACAAAGTCCTCAATTTAGTAGATTACTTATCTTTACTATAAGGTCCATCTAGTCAAGGCTATGGTTTTTCCAGTAGTCATGTATGGATGTGAGAGTTGGACTATAAAGAAATCTGAACGTTGAAGAATTTTTATGTTTTTGAACTGTGGTGTTGGAGAAGACTTTTTTTTTTTGATTGGAATTTAAAAACTTTACTTAATTTTACTTTACAATACTGTATTGGTTTTGCCATACATTGATATGAATCCATCACGGGTTTACATGAGTTCCCAATCCTGAAACCCCCTCTCACCTCCTTCCCCATATCATCTCTCTGGATCATCCCAGTGCACCAGCCCCAAGGATCGTGTATCCTGCATCAAACCTAGACTGGAGATTTGTTTCTTACATGATAGTATACATGTTTCAATGCCATTCTCCCAAATCATTCCACCCTCTCCCTCTCCCACAGAGTCCAAAAGTCTGTTATATACATCTGTGTCTCTTTTGGTATCTCACATACAGGGTTATCATTACCATCTTTCTAAATTTCATATACATGTGTTAGTATACTTTATNTTCTCCCAAATCATCCCACCCTCTCCCTCTCCCTCAGAGGCCAAAAGTCCGTTCTATATGTCTGTGTCTCTTTTGTTGTCTCACACACAGGGTCATCATTACTATCTTTCTAAATTCCATATATATGTGTCAGTATACTGTATTGGTGTTTTTCTTTCTGGCTTACTTCACTCTGTATAATAGGCTCCAGTTTCATCCATCTCATTAGAACTGATTCAAATGTATTCTTTTTAATGGCTGAGTAATACTCCATTGTGTATATGTACCACAGCTTTCTTATCCATTCATCTGCTGATGGACATCTAGGTTGTTTCCATGTCCTGGCTATTATAAACAGTGCTGCAATGAACCAATTTACATTTTCATCAACAATGTACAAAGGTTCCATTTTCTCCGCATCCTTGCCAATATATGTTGTGTTTTTTAAATGATAGCCATTCTGAGAGTGTGAGGTTGTATCTTGTGTAGTTTTGATATGCATTTCTCTGATGATTAGTAATGTTTAGCATCTTTTCATATGTCTGTTAGCCATTTTCATTTCCTCTTTGGAAAATGTCTAGTCATTTCTTCTCCCATTTTTAATTGAGTTGTTTATATTTTGATGTGTTGTGTGAATTTCTTGTATATGTTGTATATTAACCACTTACTGGTCTTATCACTTGAAAATATTTTCTCCCATTCAATCACTTGTCTTTTTGTTTTGCTGATGGTTTCCTTTGCTGTGCAAAAGGCTTTAAGTTTACTTAGGTTCTATTTGTTTATTTTCTGCTTTAATTTCCTTTGCTTTAGGAGACAGAGCCAAAAAATTTTTGCTTTGAGTTATTTTAAAAAGTCTTCTAGGTGCAGGCCCTCTGTCCCCGGGTCTGCCCAAATAAAACTTAGTGGGAAAACTGAAAAAAAAAAAAATCTTCTGCCTGTGTTGTCCTCTAGGAGTTTTAAAGTTTCTGGTCTTATATTTAGATCTTTAATCCATTTTGAAATTATTTTTGAGTATGATGTTATGTAATGTTCTAATTTCATTGTTTTATATGTAGCTATCCAGTTTTCCCAGTGCTATTTTTTAATTTCAGTTTTAAAAAGTAACTGTATGTGGCATGTAATTATAGAAATATCAAACCACTATGTTGTATACTTGAAACTAATATATTATTTTAAGTAATCTTACTTAAATAAAAAAATCTAAAATGAATTATTTTAGTAATGAACTTTTATGAAACAGTTTGAATCGTCCAAGCCCCAGCACTAATTTCTGAAGAGACTGTCTTTTCTCTGTTGTATATTCTTGCCCCCTTTATTATAGATTAATTTATCATAACTATGTGGGTTTATTTCTAGGCTCTCTATTCTGTTCTATTGATCTATATGTCAATATTCATTCTTCCAGTTCAAGAATATGAAATATTTTTCCATTTCTTTAAATCACCTTCAGTTTCCTTTATCAGTGTTTAATAATTCTCATCATATACGTCTGTCACCTCTCTGATCAGGTTTATTCATAAGTTTTTATTTTTTTGTTTGACGTGATTTTAAAAGGGATTAATTTTTTACTTTCCTTGTCTAATATTTCATTGTTAGTATGACGAAATGCAACAAGTTTCTGTTTGTTAATCTTGTATCCTGGTACCTTGCTGAATTTATCAGTTCTAATAGTTTTTATGTGGAGTCTTGTTAGGGTTTTCATACACACACACACACACACACACACACACACACACACACACACACACATAATGTCTTGTCCTTGATGTACAATGACGTTTTATCTGTTCCCTTCCAATTTGGATACCTTGTATTTCTGTTTCTTGTCTGATTTCTGTATCTAGGACTTCCAGTGTTATGTTGAATAACAGTGGTAAGAAGGGATATTTTTGTCTTGTTTCAGATTTTTATGGGAAGGCTTTCAGCTTTTCACCACTGAGTGTTATGTTGGCTTGGGTTTGTTATAAGTAGCTTCTATTATGCTGAGGTATTTCCTCTATCCTTATTTTGGTGAGAAGTGTTTTTTTTTTAATCATGAATAGATACTGAATTGTATCAAAACATTTTTCTGTATCTATTGAGATAATCATGTGGCTTTTGTCTTTTCTTTTACTGATGTGGTGTATCACATGGATTGATTTTATGTATGTTGAACCATCTGTGACCCATGGATAAATCCAACCTCTTCATGGTGTATGATCCTTTTTATGTGTTGTTGGGTTTGGTTTGTTAATATTTTGTTGAGAATGTTGAAGATGTTTACATTTATGTTCATCAGTGATATTGACCTGTAAGTGAGATCTTTGTCTGGTTTCGGTTTTGGGGTGGTGCTGGCCTCATAGAATGAGTCTAGAGGTGTTCCTTCCTCTGCAATTTTTCCAAATAGTTTGAGAAAGATAGGTGTTAAGTCTTCTCTAAATGTTTGGTATAATTCACCTTTGAAGCCACATGGTCCTGAACATTTGTTGGGAGTTTTAAAATTGCTGTCTCAATTTCATTACTAGTAATTGGCCTGTTCATATTTTCTATTTCTTCTTGGTTCAGTCTTGGGAGATATCTTGCTAAGAATTTTCCAATTCTTCTAGGTTGTCCATTTTGTTGGTATGTAGCTGTTCATAGTAGTGTCTTATAACCCTCTGTATTTCTGTAGTGTTTCATTTCTGATTTTAATGATTTGGGCCCGCTTCCTTTTTTTTATTGATGAGGCTGGGTAAAGGTTTATCAATTTTATTTATCTTTTTAAATAACCAGCTCTTAGTTTCATTAATATTTCCTATTGTTCTTTTAGTGTCTATTTCAATTATTATTACTCTACTCTTTATGATTTTTTCCTTGTAAATTTGGGGATTTGTTCACTCTTTTTTCTTTAGTTCCTTTAGTTGTGAGGTTAGGTTGTTTATTTGAGATTTTTATTGTTTCCTGAGGTAAGCTGTTATTGCTATAAATTTCCCTCTTGAAACTGCTTTTCCTGTTGTTCAAATCCCATAGACTTTGGATCATCATGTTTCATTTTCGTTTGTCTCTCAGTCTCAGTTCAGTTCAGTTGCACACTCATGGACTGTGCACCGCCCCATGGACTGCAGCACACCAGGCTTGCCTGTCCATCACCAACTCCCAGAGCTTACTCAAATTCATGTCCATCAAGTCGATGATACCATCCAATCATCTCATCCTCTGTTGTCCCCTTCTCCTCCTGCCTTCAATCTTTCCCAGCATCAGTCTTTTCCAGTGAGTTAGTCTTCACATAAGATGGCAAAAGTATTGGAGCTTCAGCTTCAGCATCAGTCCTTCCAATGACTGTTGGACTGATTTCCTTTAGGATAGACTTGTTGGATCTCCTTACAGTCCAAGGGACTCTCAAGTCTTCTCCAACGCTACAGTTCAAAAGCATCAATTATTCTGTGCTCAGCTTTCTTTATGGTCCAACTTTTACAGCCATACATGACTACTCTAGGTACTTTTTACTTCCTCTGATTTCTTCAGGGATCCACTGGTTGTTTAGCAGCATATCGTTTAGCCTCCATGTGTTCATGGGTTGTTGTTGGTGTTTGGTTTTTTTTTTTTTTTTTTGCTTTTTTTTTTTAAATTTTCTTCCACTTTTGGTCACGCTGTGTGGCATGAAGGATCTTAATTCTCTAACCAGAGACAGAACCTGTGTCCCCTGCAATTTGTTTGTTTGTTTGTTTTTCTCTTTTTTCTTGAAGTTGATTTCCAGGCTCAGCATTGTGATAGGAAAAAGTGAGAGGTAATTACATGTAAACTAATTATCAATATATATGTTCTTGTTGCCATTTTAATAATTGTTTTGGATTTGTTTTTATAGGTCTTTTTACTCTTTTTATTTTATTCTTCTATTGTGATCTGATGACTATCTTTAGTGTTGTGTTTGGATACCTTTTTCTTTTTTGTGTGTAGATGTATTATAGATTTTTGGTTTGCAGTTTCCATGAGATTTTAGTGTATATATATATATATATATAGGTTTTAGTGTATATATATATATATATATATAGCACCCCACTCCAGTACTCTCACCTGGAAAATCCCATGGACAGAGGAGCCTGGTAGGCTGCAGTCCATGGGGTCACGAAGAGTCGGGCACAACTGAGTGACTTCATTTTCACTTTTCACTTTCATGCTTTAGAGAAGGAAATGGCAACCCACTCCAATGTTCTTGCCTGGAGAATCCCAGGGACAGCAGAGCCTGGTGGGCTACCATCTGTGGGGTCACACAGAGTCAGACATGACTGAAGCAACTTAGCAGCAGCAGCAGCAGCATATATATGTATATGTGTATGTATATGTATATATATGTATATATTAGTATATATATATATATTATTTCAAGTTGCTGATCTCTTAATTTCAAATGTATTTTTGATACCCAGCCTTTGTGTTCTCCTTCCTTCATGATAACTGTTTTCAATATCATATTTTATATATAATTATTTTGTGTACCTGTTAGTTGCTTATATTGACTATAAATGATTTCACTACTTTTTGTTTTCTAACTTCCTGTCTTTATGTGTGGATGATTTCCTACTTTTACTGTATGTTTGCCTTTATTAGTGAACTTTTTCATTTCATAATTTTCTTGTTTCTAGTTGTAGCATTTTATTTTTTGCCTAGAAGAATGAAAAAAGTCAGGTTTGTAGGCTGATGGCAAATAACCACAGAAGGAGTAAAAATTGATAATTCAGGGAAAAGAAAGAGAATGGTTGTAGTGATATCCTTGAATGGACATGAAGAGGATGGAGTCTAGTGACAAGTGGAGGATTATGCTTAAGTAGGAGTCCAGACAATTTATACCTTGTTTAACAGGAGGAGTGTGGATGTATAGGGCACAGGTGCAAGGCTGGTAGATGTGGTTAGGAGTATGTAGTTTTCTCCTCACCAATTCTGTTGTCTTAGAGAAATAGAAACCAAGCCAGGCCAAGAGTGAGGATAGGGTAGGAGCTATGTGAGATTTGTGAAAGGGGAGAGTATTAAATGTCTCTCTAGAAGAGTGATGGAAGGAAAGGATTAGAGAAATATAGTTGACCTTGGCAAAACCAAAGGCCCATGTGAGAGATTATTGGTTACAAAATTTAAAGTGAGATATGTCACCACAGTTGTGTGCATGTTTTTTTTTCCACCTACAAAATAAGAACAGATATTGAGTGAGCAAAGTTGGATTAATCAGGAAAATATGTAGAGTTATGGGTATATCCAAAAAATGTTACAAAAATGAGCCATGACCTTTAAGCCCAGTAAAGAAGGGAAGGACATGAGCGGAAGGCACACTAACTCTGCACCATCCCCAGACATCTGAATCCAGCAGTACAAGTGGCCTACTAAGAGCTCAAGGCTCACTGAAATAGTCTTCATGTGAATTCAGGTGATGATATACAAAGTTGTGAATAAAAATCCCTTTACTCATTTTCTTAGAGGGAACAACAATTGAATGTGTGTTATCATTGCACAGAGGCAAGAAAAATGCAATAGTCTGTTCATGACTGAATGTGTTGATGCTTAAAAATATTCCAAGAGTCAATATTTAATTAACAAATTGCCATGCTCATTTCACCGATGGCACAATATGAGAGTATTAATTATACAATAAAGAATTAATGAATTCCTGTCAGGTAAATATGGAAGTTAAGTATACATATATATATATTTATATCTCACATGATCATTAAAACCATAGAGGAAATTAAAAAGACTGAAAAGTAGTCACTAGAAATATCCTTGTGTCAGAATACCTGAAGAAGGCAGCTTATGTGGAATGCAGACTTTCCTTCTGTGGTCTAAATCCTGAGTACAATAAAACGGTTTATACACAGTATGCATAAAACAAATATTTGTTCAATGTATTGACTAAATAAATGATGAGGAGTCATTTCTTGAACATGACATTTGTATGAGATAAAATCTTTCCTATTTCGCCAGCCCCATGTAGGTTCCGTTTCTGGTTGGTAATTAGTGATGGTAGACTGCCTCTTCAGGTTGAAGAAGCTTCTGGTTGTTCATGCACCACCATTCCCCAACCAGATGATGCTTGTAGTTCGTTACACTGATAATCTTCTATTACACCTAATGCTTTTGCAAATACGATTCTCTCAGTTTGAAAACTGCTTGTTGCCAAGCCCCTCGACCTCTCACTCACCTCTAACTTGCATACAGGAAATTCCTTCTTTCTTTCCAGCAGCAATTCAAACATCACCTACCTCCTCTCCTTTCTCAGGCTTTCTTGGGTGAGGACTGGCTATGGCATGGCTCCACTGTATCCACCACAGTGGCACTGCAGAGACCCTGGTTCCTGAGGCTGACCCACTGTGCCCCGTTTATTTCATCTACCCCAACCACTTCAGGGCCAAATGAAACACCTTGCAGTGGGGTCTGAGTTCTGACTAGCCCTGAGGTGAGGTCATATAATCCAGAAACGCAAGGAAGGGCATTCCTTTTATAGTGTGAACTTTAAACAATGAGAGACAGGCTTATTCCCATCTCTTCCTCCCTGTGCCTTAACCCCATTCAGTTCAAAGCACAGAGGTATCCATACAGCCTTGGAGAATTCTAGTGTGATCAAGATTTTAGCTGTTTTTTCAAACCTTTGTTTTCCTTTCTTTTCTCCTTCTTGCTCCTCAATAAAATGCTAGCCCAGGAACTTTGACTGAGGTTCTGATGTCTATAGAAGGATCTGTCCTCCAAAATCCTGTGGCAATCTCTATCCTAACTTTATATAACCTGTGTCATAATTATTAATTTACTTTTAGAAAGATTCTTAAGAGACTGTCTTTCAGCAGCTTCATTACTTAGCATCATGTTTAGAACATGGTAGGTGATTTGATAAACAGTGGCTAATTAATTAATGGCTTGTGCTGTGCTAAGTTGCATCAGTCGTGTGCGACTCTCTGCGACTCTATGGACTGTCGCCCACCAGGCTCCTCTGTCCATGGGATTCTTCAAGGAAGAATACTGGAGTGGATTGCCATTTCCTTCTCAAGGACATCTTCCCAACCCAGGGATCTAACCCGCGTCTCTTATGTCTCTTGCATTGGCAGGCAGGTTCTTTACCATTAGTGCCACCTGGGGAGACCTTAATTAGTATTAACAATTTAATATTAATCTATTACATAACACATTGAAAATGAGAAGATTCCCTAGACATTTTTGTTTTAACCTCTTACTATATGGAGGAACAAACACAAGGCCAAGAGAAATAAAGGGCTTTTCCCAAAGTTATGTAGCTATTGAGTAGCATGACTGGATTGGCACATTGATTTCTGCTCAAACAACACTATTCTTATTTTTAAATGACTGCTTCCATTTCTGTGAGAGGAAACAATACCAGGACCATTCTGACAAACTCCTGTTTCTCCAGGCCAATTAAAATATAAAATTGGTTAACATTAACCATAGAAAAGAATGTTTCTTTGGGTCTGATTCCACCCTCCTATAAAGTTCCTGCTGCCATTTTTCCTGGATCTTGCCAGGTGGTGTCTTGCATGTGACTGCAGACACAGTTCTGCCAGCTCCCACGTGACACCTGTCTTTGCATTGCTTTCTTATTTTAATTGCTAGCATGAGCTCTATAGCCAAGGCTTGCCAGTGCACATCTACAGGCTTGGCACACCTGCGGAGCCGCAGCTGTCTCTTCCTTTCTTCTGCAGGATTCTGGTTGTCGGTCAGCTCACTGTTAAGAGCCCCTGTGTGCTGTCCATGTGTCCATATTCCCCTGAAATGGAGAGAATTTCCTGCACCTCCTCAATTTAGCACCATGTCTGGACCTTGGAGAGCAGGGCATCACCTCCTAAGTTTCCAGTAAAGCAGAATTATCGGTTTAGTCCTTATCCACAGCTCAGTGTTTCAGATATGGCTCTGTGGGATTGGTGAAATGCACCTGAATGACTTCACCAGGACTCCTAATTGTGGAAGAGGGAGGAGGGAAGGTGGAACATAGGCACAGCAAATCCCCAGGCTATCACAGCGTGCTCCGCAAGCACCCCCTTTCCTAGAGCAAGGGCCAGTCCACGGGCTGTTCTTATTTAATCAGTGAGCTAAGAACGGTTTCAATGCTTTTAAAAGATTGTAAACACAAAAAAGCAAGCAGAATACGCTACAGACACATGTGACACAGAAAGCCTGAAATATTTACTGCCTGTCCCTTTACGGAAAAAGTTTTGTATACTCTTGTCCTGGAGGGAAAACAAAATGCACCAATTAGAAATGGGAAATAAAGCAATGTGCAGAATGAACTATGTAATGGTAAACTATAAATCAATTCCATTTGTTCTGCAACCTTATTAAAATCTTGCATTTTTCATCATGATGGGAACCAAAAGCATAGAGAAATGAGTTTCATCGGGTAGTGATTCATCACTGCCACAGCTGATGATGGCTCTGCTTCCAGCCATTGTGACCCTGTGCTGCCTCTGGTCTTACTGCCTGACTTGCCATTGGAGGGAGACACCATCCTCTCGCATCCTGTCCCATTATTCTTGACTCAAAAGGGAGAACTTTACATGGGCCCTTCCTTAGGATAAGAAGCCCCTTCCTCCCAGAATAGAGGTCTTCAGGCTTGTCTGTGGGTAGACTCATGGGATTCTTGAACCACAGTCTTCAGCTCTGCCAAGAGAAGTGAATCTGAGGACAGATACAATTTAGATTCATGCTGAGGCTCCTGCTACACATGAAAATAGATTTGATTTCTGTTTAATTTTATCTCAATTTGGTTTTGAATAGACCACAAGTATAAATATTTGCTTCCTTCTTGCTGCAGATTTCCTTCAAGACCTGACCTAAGTGTAAAATTTAATTAAAAAATCTTAAAAATGGCAGGAGGATTATTTTTCATTTCTATTTCCTTTGCCTTTGAAATTTAAATTCCTGTGTCCTTTCTGGCCAGTTGTTTGCTACTTTGTCATTGGTTGATAAAGGTTCCATGTGCCAAGAAATATCCTAGGGTGCTAAAACATAAGAAAAATAAAAACCTTGCCATTGGCCATGTGCTAGTGGTTTATTTATTCATTTTCACTTCATCACTCCATTTCTGTTTCCCAAGTGTCAATTAAAAATAGCATCAAAGTGATGTCTTCTTTTAGTTTAGGAGAAAAAGAGGCTTCAACATTAATTCAATAAATACTACTTAGATTATTCATGTTAGATTAAAACAATAAGGATTATAATACCAGTGTCACAAACATGGTTGACTTTATTATCCATGTGTCTGTTTTCCTTTGCTTTTTGTTACTTGGAATGAGAAGAGCAGTTTCCATAAAAAGTGGCCCTGGGCTATTGTCAGTCAACTTCTGTCACCTTTGGGGTGGGATCTCTGAATACCATTGTCTGAGCCTCAGTTTCCTTTAAAGTGAAACAGCATCAGTTTGTCATTTATCTATTCCTTGTGGAAGACATTGGAAGAGAGAATGAGATAATGTCCATAGAATCTTTTATATTTCTTATATTTTTCTGTAGCATTTTAAGGACAAGTTTTCTGGAAGAACATAAATATTCACCTGAGATAACTGATGCTGAAGCTGAAACTCCAGTATTTTGTCATCTGATGCAAGAAGCTGACTCATTGGAAGAATGTCCCTGATGCTGGGAAAGCTTGAGGGCAGAGGGAGAAGAAGGCATCAGAGGATGAGATGGCTGGATGGCATCACTGATGCAGTGGACATGAACTTGGGGAAACTCCAGGTGATGATGAAGGATAAGGAGGCCTGGAGTGCTACAGTCTATGGGGTACTGAAGAATTGGACATGACTGGGCAACTGAACAATAACAAATGAGATAATATTGGGACCGACACTGAGAACACAGGATGGGAAAATGAACGTGCCTGGGTGGCTGGTGATCAGAAATAACCCAAAGCCTTGTATTATTTGTTTTTCAGCTCAGACATCTCTTTGGTTGGTCTTCAACCATACTCTTATTTTATTTATTTATTTATTGTTTTATTTTGGGCTGCATATATGGCATATAGGATCTTAAAGTTTCCCAACCAGGGATCAAACCTGTACCCCCTGCAATGGAACTGTGCAGAGACTTAACCAATTGGACTGCCAAGGAAGTCACCCATGATCCCATTTTGCTGCTAAGCTGCTAAGTCTCTTCAGTTGTGTCTGACTCTGTGCAACCCCATAGATGGCAGCCCACCAGGCTCCTCCATCCCTGGTATTCTCTAGGCAAGAATACTGGAGTGGGTTGCAATTTGCTTCTCCAATGCATAAAAGTGAAAAGTCACAGTGAAGTTGCTCAGTCGTATCCAACTCTTCGCAACCCCATGGACTGCAGCCCACCAGGCTCCTCCGTCCATGGGATTTTCCAGGCAAGAGTACCGGAGTGGGGTGCCATTGTCTTCTCTGATCGCATTTTAAATCCTGGGTAAAAGATGAGATATGTTGGAACTTTGATACTGCTTATTTGGAATAAATAATCTCACAACAGTACCCATAGCTACCTTTCAGCTTTTGAGACATCTATGTTTAAGTTGTTTGCATTTTGTCCTGTTATGAAGCTACTCTTACTTAAGCACAAAATAAACTAAATAAATTAAACAAAAAGGAATTAAATAGATATCGTGTTTTCAAAAACAAGCAGACCAACGGGACCTATAGTATTAGAAGTTTTCTTAGACCACTCTCTGTTAACTGTTTATGTTCACTATAAAATATCTCACCTGATGCCAGCAGCCTGTTGAATGAATACTCCATGTTCTCTACTATGCTGACATACAGCTCCCTTGAGCTGAGTAATATATTTATCAAGATTCTGTGTTTATACTCAAACTGGATTAAGCTATTTGTGTTGATTGCTTCAATGATCTAATTTGATTACATCTTACCAACACTTAATAAAATATGAATTTGAAAGAAAATTATTTTCTCAATAAAAACTAAGACTATTCAGGAAAGTAATTTTTAAAAGGAATCTCAAAAATAATTAGCCTTGGATTAGATGTGAGCAAGTGAGAAAATCAGATAATTTCTCACTTGAATTGTTTGAAAAAGATCTTCAAGATCTCGTTCTATTAAAAAAAAGACTAAAATTGGAAATTGTAGAGTGAAATATAGATGTTTTAAGAAATAAGTGTAATATGGACTCTAATTGGTAGAACTATGATTAAAGAAATTACAAAAAATAATAAGAAAAGGTATAAATCATTAGATATAAACACAGTAATGGTTGGATCTTAAAAGCATTATGCAGAAAAAAAGGCAAGAAATTGAATAAGAACTATAGCACAATACTATATGTATGAGTTTAAATTCAAATCAATTCAGTTCAATTGCTCAGTTGTGTCTGACTCTTTGCAGCCCCATGAACTGCAACATGCCAAGCCTCTAGGTTCATCACCAACTCCTGGAGTTCACCCAAACTCGTGTCCATTGAATCAGTGATGCCATCCAACCATCTCATCCTCTGTTGTGCCCTTCTTCTCCTGCCCTCAATCTTTCCCAACATCAGGGTCTTTTCATATGAGTCAGTTCCTCTCATCAGGTGGCCAGAGTAATGGAGTTTAAGCTTCAACATCAGTGCTTACAATGAACAGCCAGGACTGATATCCTTTAGGAAGGACTTGTTGGATCTTCTTGCAGTCCAAGGGACTCTCGAGAGTCTTCTCCAACACTACAGTTCAAAAGCATCAGTTCTTTGGAGCTCAGCTTTCTTCACAGTCCAACTCTCACATTCATACATGACCACTGGAAAAACCATAGCCTTGTAGATGGATCTTTGTTGGCAGAGTAATGCCTCTGCTTTTCAATGTGCTATCTAGGTTGGTCATAACTTTCCTTCCAAGGAGTAAGCATCTTTTAATTTCATGGCTGCAGTCACCATCTGCAGTGATTTTGGAGCCCAAAAAAATAAAGTCTGACAGTATTTCCANTAGCAAAGTAATGCCTCTGCTTTTCAATGTGCTATCTAGGTTGGTCATAACTTTCCTTCCAAGGAGTAAGCATCTTTTAATTTCATGGCTGCAGTCACCATCTGCAGTGATTTTGGAGCCCAAAAAAATAAAGTCTGACAGTATTTCCACTGTTTCCCCACCTATTTGCCATGAAGTGATGGGATCAGATGCCATGATCTTCGTTTTCTGAATGTTGAGCTTGAAGCCAACTTTTACAACCTCCTTTCATCAAGAGGCTCTTTAGTTCTGCTTCACTTTCTGCCAGAAGAGTGGCGTCATCTGTATATCTGAAGTTACTGATATTTCTCCTGGAAATCTTGATTCCAGCTTGTGCTTCATCCAGCCCAGCATTTCTCATGATGTACTCTGCATATATTTTAAATAAGCAGGGTGACAATATATAGCCTTGATGTACTCCTTTTCCTATTTGGAACCAGTCTGCCTTTCCATGTCCAGTAGTAACTGTTGCTTCCTGACCTGCATACAGGTTTCTCAAGAGGCAAGTCAGGTGGTCTGGTATTCTCATCTCTTTCAGAATTTTCCACAGTTTATTGTGATCCACACAGTCAAAGGCTTTGGCATAGTCAATAAAGCAGAAATAGATGTTTTTCTGGAACTCTCTTGCTTTTTCAATGATCCAGCGGATGTTGGCAATTTGATCTCTGGTTCTTCTGCCTTTTGTAAAACCAGCTTGAGCATCTAGAAGTTCACGGTTCATGTATTGCTAAAGCCTGGCTTGGAGAATTTTGAGCATTACTTTACTGGCATGTGAGATGAGTGCAATTGTGAGGTAGTTTGAGCATTCTTTGGCATTGCCTTTCTTTGGGACTGGAATCAAAACTGACCTTTTCCAGTCCTGTGGCCACTGCTGAGTTTTCCAAATTTGCTGACATATTGAGTGCAGCACTTTCACAGCATCATCTTTCAGGATTTGAAATAGCTTAACTGGAATTTCATCACCTCCATTAGCTTTGTTCGTAGAGATGCTTCCTCAGGTCCACTTGACTTCACATTCCAGGATATCTGGCTCTCGGTGAGTGATCACAACATTGTGATTATCTGGGTCATGAAGCTCTTTTTTGTACAGTTCTCTGTGTATTCTTGCCATCTGTTAATATCTTCTGCTTCTGTTAGGTCCATACCATTTCTGTGCTTTATTGAGCCCATCTTTGCGTGAAATGTTCCCTTGGTATCTCTTATTTCTTGAAGAGATCTCTTTCCCATTCAATTTTTTTCCTATATTTCTTTGCATTGATCGCTAAGGAAGGCTTTCTTACCTCTTCTTGCTATTCTTTGGAACTCTGCATTCAAATGCTTATACCTTTCCTTTTCTCCTTTGCTTTCACTTCTCTTCTTTACACAGCTATTTATAAGGCCTCTTCAGACAGCCATTTTGCCTTTTTGTATTTCCTTTTCATGGGGATAGTCTTGATCCCTGTCTCCTGTACAATGTCACGAACCTCTGTCCATAGTTCATCAGGTACTTTGTCTATCAGATCTATTCCCTTAAATCTACTTCTCATTTCCACTATATAATCATAAGGGATTTGATTTAGGTCATACCTGAATGGCCTAGTGGCTCAGAGGTCAAAGCATCCTTCTCCAATGTGGGAAACCCGGGTTTGATCCCTGGGTCAGGAAGATCCCCTGGAGAAGGAAATAGCAACCCACTCCAATATTCTTGCCTGGAGAATCCCATGGACAGAGGAGCTTGATAGGCTACAGTCCACGGGGTCAGAAAGAGTTGGACACGACTGAGTGACTTCACTTTCACTTTGAATGGCCTAGTGGTTTTCCCTACTTTCTTCAATTTAAGTCTGAATTTGGCAATAAAGAGTTCATGATCTGAGCCACAGTCATCTCCTAGTCTTAAATTCATATACATGAAACAAAAATATACATTTCTAAGAAATCAGATAAAAACTTATACATGAGGATTCCCCCGATGGTCCAGTGGTTAAGAATCCTCCTTGTAACGCAGTGGGTGAGGGTTTGATCCGTGATCAGGGAGCTAAGATCCCACATGCCCCTCAGGTAAAAAGAAAAAAAAAAGAAAAAACCAAAACATCAAACAGAAACATTATTGTAACAAATTCAATAAAGACTTTAAAATAAAACATATGTATTAAACCTACAAGGTATCACTCCCTTTGAAGAAGGAAAGAGATGGGAGTGGGAGGATGGATGAGAATAAATATACATATAAAAATATAGAAAGTGAAGTTGCTCAGTCGTGTGTGACTCTTTGCGACCCCATGGACTGTAGCCTACCAGGCTCCTCCATCCATGGTTTTCTCCAGGCAAGAATACTAGAGTGGGTTGACATTTCCTTCTCCAGGGGATCTTCCCAACTCAGTGACCAAACCCGGGTCTCCTGCATTGCAGAAGACCCTTGTATTGGAAAATAACGATGTGTCATGAACTGAGAATGATGATTAACTCATCTTTCTTTAACAGATATTGCTCTCCCTCGTCCCAAACATCACGAACCTAGAAAACAAGAGAGGTTATGACAACATTCAAGGGAGGACAAGAGAACTTTACAGCTGGGACAGCAATGGATCAATGTGTCTTAACAGACATCGGTGTTTGCAGTGGGAGGAGCTAACAAGAAGCAAGCTGATTCTTGCTACAGCGGTTCAAAAGACTTAGCAGCAGGAGATAACCAGGTATATATGGGGGCAGGGTTGCAAATGCAATCAGAAATGGGATTGATTGAAATTCTGCTCAAGGAACAGTTACTAATAATACCTTGGGTCCCTTCCTCCAATCTAAGCAGCCAGGTCACTTCCCCTCCTCACTGTCAAAGAAGCTGAGAAGTTGGCTTTCTAGAGTGGAGAATGATTACATGGCTGGAGTAAAAGGAAGCCCATCTGAAAACTGGGGAATAAAGAAAGCTAATCTATACTGACTGATGCTAAAGCTGAAACTCCAATACTTCGGCCACCTCATGTGACGAGTTGACTCGTTGGAAAAGACTGATGCTCGGAGGGATTGGGAGCAGGAGGAGAAGGGGACGACAGAGGATGGGATGGCTCGATGGCATCACCGCCTCAATGCACTTGAGTTTGAGTGAACTCCAGGAGTTGGTGATGGACAGGGAGGCCTGGCGTGCTGCAGTTCATGGGGTGGCAAAGAATCGGGCACGACTGAGCGACTGAACTGAACTGAACTGAACTGAATCCATACTGAATGCTGTGTCTCTTCAGCTCATCTTTCCCTCTTCCATCCCAAAACCCCAGGAGCTCAGTTTACACTCTGTCTACCTCTCCAGTTAGGACACTGGGCAATCTGACACACCAAGAGAAAAGACCTCCTCTGTAACTGGGGATCTCTCAATTATATGGTGCAAATCCTTCTCTCCACCTCTAGCAAGCAAGCCAGCTTGACTGAGAAACATAGAACTTTCAGCCAACTTCTTGGCAGCTCATTCTTTTGACTGCATGAGCAGTCAAGGATAACCAGAAACCAAAAATCAGTTTTGAGTAGTAATTTTGCATTATAAAATGGATTCTGAGTTATTTCCTGTTTAAATTATCCACACCTTTGTTTTCTCCCTTGATTACAGTTTTGCCTATGATCCTTAAGTGAACAAGGACCTATGTAAATCTTTGCCACATTTCCTGACCTCCTGTAACAACGTGAGGCTTCAGGTCAGACTGAAGGAGGAGAAAATTGCTTTTGGTTCAGATACATATTGACTGGGATCTAAATCAGAGTATTCTGTTATCTGCTGATTTTTTTTTTAATTGAAGGCTAATTGCTTTACAATATTATAGTAGTTTTTGCCATACATTGACATGAATCAGCCATGGGTGTACATGTGTTTTAAGTGTACGTGCTTGTGTGCATGTGTACGTGCGTGTGTACTGATGTTCTTTTATGCATGCACTCATTGCTCAGGCTCCACTGCAAACCAGTAAGTGTTTGTCAAGCTTCCTGACAGGAAATACACCAGACTACTGATACACTTTGACTTTTCTTCTTGAGAAATCTAGAATTTAGCAAAACAGTCAGAACCCCAGAGGAGATACCCTTCTTGCTGAACTCAGAGCCATGCATGTGACCGTTCAGCAGAAGTCAACCAGTGTTGTCACCAGTGAACATCTTGGTTGATGAATTAAAAACCTGCATACAATCTCTAGAGAGTGTCTCTAGTTTCCTGATGGGAAGGGGGCGGGGAGAGAGAGAGACAAATGCTTGGGGAAGGACTTTCTTATCAGCATCTTTGGCTTTTTCATTAATCTTTCTTTGTGCCCATGATGCCTTTATACACTGTTATCTTTAAGAGTGTAAACTGAAGGTACTATTGCAGGATGATCGAATTGTTCAAATTTCCTTCTCTTAACCTCCTATGGAAAGTACAAAGACAAATGTTCCTGCTGAAGACTAAGACAAAACCACTCCTAAGTTTCTTTAATTTTCTGTATTTTGATGTTTTAACATTTGAGGTCTTGCTGACCCTTTCAGGACTAGCCAATTCTAAGACAGGGTAAACAACTCACCCATTAGGATACCTTTCAAATAGAAACCAATCAATCCAGGGCTCATATTCCTGGTCACCTCCTTTATCAGGTTCTACAACTGGGGACAGCTCCTCTGCCCCAGAGCCCACTGAAATTATTTCATCTAGCCAGTCCTAAACCTGCTCACTCTGTCTCTCTCATTTCTCCTCACAGAAACCAGAATTAAGACTGGTGCATGTTAGCCCTGAGCCTCTTGACTGACCCTCCTGCTTTTCCCTGTAATAACCTATAAGTAACAAACTATCATTTCAGTATCAATAGTCTCCTGGTCTGTTGGCCTTCCCATACCTCAATCATAATAAAACAACTCAAACAGGGAAAGCATCATATACTGAGTGGCAAATCTCAAGAGGCCATCCCTGAGGTATAGTTCTTCCATAAGACTTTCCCTGACCCTATCAACTTAAAATGAACTTATTCCCCTATGAACATCCAGCATTATCACCTATGACTCTCAATAGACAGTTAAACATGTTCCTTCCTGATCTGTATGTCTTTTAAATTTCTTGTGTATATCTTGTTCTTCCAACTGAAATATAAATTTCCTCAGAATATAATTCTTAGTATCTTCAACAATAACTGATGATTTGATGAATGAATGCACAGATGTTACTTGTTAAACTTGATCCCAAACTCACAAAGATCTTACTTTTTTGTGTCCTTTCTGACTTGTTTGTTGCAGATAACTTTATATGATGAGCCCCAGTTATAAAACTGCTAAGTGTTTTCTTCAGAAAAATACATTTCTAAGCCTAATAAATGCCTAATTATTTCCCTGAACTTAGCATCTCATAACTTGCTTGCTGTCTGTAGGAGGAGGAAAA
This sequence comes from Neotragus pygmaeus, assembly GCA_006410875.1. Lineage (NCBI taxonomy): Eukaryota > Metazoa > Chordata > Mammalia > Artiodactyla > Bovidae > Neotragus > Neotragus pygmaeus. The sequence goes on along the minus strand of SJYV01042235.1, from coordinate 1,170,195 downwards.
TGACATTGGGTGCTATTTAGAAGCACTGTTTGGATTCAGACAGACCTACTTTAAATACTATTTATACTACTTGTTAGTTGTATCTTTGGGCAAGTTCCTTGACTCTTTTGATCCTCAGTTTCTTCACCTGTAAAATAGGGAGAACAATACCTGTCTTTGAGGGATTTTATAAGGATCACATATGTAAAGTTGCTGGCATAGTGCTGGCATTATAGGAGATGCCAAATAAGTAGTATGATTCTATATCTTGCTTTGCCTGGGATACTCTGCTTACTCCTATTGTTCTAACATAATTATTAACAGCACCCCCCAACTTTTACCCAGTGTTCCAAGTTTGGACAGTAAATAGTCCTGTCAATGAATGTATTTTTCAACTTTTACTACTGACTACTACTACTCAATATATATGAATGAATACATATTTATGAATGAATATATAATTATATTGGGGCTGTGCTGTAATCCTTTCCAGTAAGATCCACCTCATCCCTTTGTCTTCATTGTCAACAAGCAGAGTATTGTACAGTGGCCAAGAGCACAGACATAGGAACCAAACAGCCTGGTCTTGAATCCCAGCTGAGCACGTTCTAATGTGTAACCCTTGGCAGTCCATTTACTTAGTGTGTGTTGGCTTTCTCATCAGGAAAATGGGAACAACATAAGCAATACTTTTATCATACAGTGTCATGAGGCCAAAAGTCTACAGGTATACGTGAAAATGCTTACACCAGTGTCCAGTATATAGCAAACTCTCTGTGAGCAGGTGTTATGTAGTTGCCTCTATGTCAGTGGCAACTAAGCTGAAATAGCTGGGTTCTGTTTCCTGTGAATTGCTGCTGGAGCAGAAAGCAGTTCTGATACTGCATTCAGTTCAGCTGGCAAGTCTGGGTGAATGTCTTTGATGATAAAGTCCTTAGATGATAAAGACAGAGGAAATTTGTACAATATCATCTGTGTTTCTTCAGGATAAATATGTGTTTTGATAATGTTATGGACTGAATTACACACTCCACAACCACCAAATTTATCTGTTGATGCTCTAACCCCTGCCAATGTGACTGTAGTAGGAAACAGAACCTTTAAGGAGGTAACTAAAGTAAATGAGGTCATAAAGGTGGGATCCTAATTTGATAGAACTGGTGTCCTTATAGGGAGAGACACCAGAGATCTCTCTATGTGCGTGCATAGAAAAGAGCCCCGCCGAGGTCCCAACTGGAAGATGACTGCCTACAAGCTGATAAGAGGGGTCTTACCAGATACCAACCCTGACAACACCTCATCTTGGACTTCTAGTTTTAAGAAATGCGAGAAAATAAATTTATGTTATTTAAGCTGCCCAGTCTGTGGTATTTTGTTATTGTTGCCTATGCAGACTAATACAGATGAAAGAGCATGGTCAAGAGATTAAATGTAGAAAGAAAAATTGTGTATAATTTGGGAATTGGCTCAGAGCATTGGAGGAGCCCTCTGTTTAGGGAAGAATTACCAGGTCAGAGTATGCTAAATGAAAAGTTGGTATTGTAAATGTATGAATCTGTTCAAGGATGATACAGGGTTAAGAAACTCATGTACACTTGTGGTGGATTCATGTCAATGTATGGCAAAACCAATACAGTATTGTAAAGTAAAAGAAAAAAAAAGGAAAAAAATATATATATATAAAGAAAGTGAGAACTGTGGTCAAACCAGACAGTGCATGTCCTATTTAAAGGCACTGAAATTCTAATTTCTAAAGCCCCCATACAGGTTAAGTGGAACACAATGATAAGGCACTGGTCCTTTGGCCCTGCTCCAGTGAATGTCTTTGGAAGTACAGGTGAGTAGGATTGTCCTCTGGAGAGCCCCGAGGTGGGCTTTTGTGGGTGAATAGAATCTACACAAGCAAATAAATGAGGAAAGATAGTTCCAGAGAGGAAGAGTGATACAGAACATGGTACCTGCAGAATTGACTGCTAGGTTTGTTATGTGACACAGGTAGATCTATTTTTCAGGGTACTTTTAAGATGGTCAATTTTGCTGGAGTAGAAGCACTCCTTAGAAGAGCTGACTCATTGGAAAAGACTCTGATGCTGCGAGGGATTGGGGGCAGGAGGAGAAGGGGATGACTGAGGATGAGATGGCTGGATGGCATCACGGACTCGATGGACGTGAGTCTGAGTGAACTCCGGGAGTTGGTGATGGACAGGGAGGCCTGGCGTGCTGCGATTCATGGGGTCGCGAAGAGTGGGACACGACTGAGAGACTGAACTGAACTGAACTGAGAAGCACCATATAACCTAAACTGGAAAATAAGAATGGAAAGGTCTAGATTGTGTTTGGCTACAAATTCTGGAGTAATTCTTGTGGACATCAAGTGATTAATTTGAGCAAGTGAAAGCTACCACTAAAACAGTAGTTCCAAATTATAAGATAGAAAGTCCAGAAATAAACCCATGAACCTATTGGTACCTTATTTTTGACAAAGGTGTCAAGAATACACAATGGGGCAAAGACAGCCTCTTCAATAAATGATGCTGGGAAAACTGGACAGCTACATGTAAAAGAATGAAGTTAGAACACTTCCTAACACCATATACAAAGATAAACTCAAAATGGATTAAAGACCAAATGTAAAACTATAGATAAAGACCAAAACTATAAAACTCTTAGAGGAAAACATAGGCAGAACATTCGAGGACATAAATCAAAGCAAGATCCTCTATGACCCACCTCCTAGAGTAATGGAAATAAAAACAAAAGTAAACAAGTGGGACCTGATTAAACTTAAAAGCTTTTGCACAGCAAAGGAAACTATAAGCAAGGCGAAAAGACAGCCTTCAGAATGGGAGAAAATAATAGCAAATGAAACAACTGACAAAGGATTAATTTCCAAAATATACTAGCAGATTATCCAACTCAATACCAGAAAAACAAACAACCCAATCAAAAAGTGGGAAAAAGAACTAAACAAACATTTCTTCAAAGAAGACATACAGATGACAAACAAACACAAGAAAAGATGCTCAACATCTCTCATTATTAGAGAAATGCAGATCAAAACTATAATGAGCTATCACCTCACACTGGTCAGAATGGCCCTCATCAAAAAGTCTACAAACAATGAATGCTGGAGAGGGTGTGGGAAAAAGAGAATGCTCTTACACTGTTGGTGGGAATGCAAATTAATACAGCCACTATGGAAGATGGTATGGAGATTCTTTAAAAAACTAGTAATAAAACCACCATATGACCCAGCAATCCCACTTCTAGGCATATACCCTGAGGAAACAAAAATTGAAAAAGATACATATCCTATTTACAATAGCTAGAACACGGAAGCAACCTAGATGTTCATCGACAGATGAATGGATAAAGAAGTTGTGATACATACACACAATGGAATATTACTCAGCCATAAAAAGGAACACATTTGAGTCAGTTCTAATAAGGTGGATGAACCTAGAGCCTATTATACAAAGTGAAATAAGTCAGAAAGAGAAAGATAAATATTGTATACTAATGCATATATATGAAATCTAGAAAAATGGTACTAGAGAATTTATTTTCAGGGCAGCAATGGAGAAACAGACACAGAGAATAGACATGGATATGGGGATAGGGGAGGAGAGGGTGAGATGTATGGAGAAAGTAGCATGGAAACTTACATTACCATATGTAAAATAGATAGCCAATGGGAATTTTCTGTATGTCTCAGGAAACCCAAAGAGGGGCTCTGTATCAACCTAGAAGGGTGAGATGGGGAGGAAGATGGGAAGGAGGTTCAAAAAGGAAGAGATATATGTATACCTAAGGCTGATTCATACTGAGGTTTGACAAAGAACAAAATTTTATAAAGCAATTATTAATAAAAATAATTAAAAATAAATAAATAAACAAACAATAGTTCCAAATTAATCTTAAGTATTGGCTAAAATGCTTTGGAGGAAAAAGAAATTGGAAAGAGTTCCTGTGACTGCACACACTCAAGGAGAGGCTGATTTGCCACTTCAGAATTGGTATATTGCAGGTAAGCAAATTACCTGGGGTCTTGTTGAAATAGAGTCTGATTCAGCAGGTCTGAGATGTGATCTGAGGTTCTACATTTTGAACAAACTGATGCTGCTGATGCTGCTGGTTCCTAACTATATTGTAAGTTGCAAAGGAAATGAATGACCTCTAAATTCATTTACAACCTATAGTTCCTTGATTTTACTACCTAGCATGCTGAGAAACAGGCTGGAAATTTGCATTTGATATTAGCTTGAGTCATTCTGCTTGTCTCTCTTCGTGAAATTTTGCATCCTGGAATGCCAAGTCAAACCATGCAAAAAAGGATTAAACACAGCTCCTTGCCTTCCAATTACCTCACCACACACTGTGAGTTAACAAGAGCAAGGAGAAAATAAGAACATGATTCTGAAAAGATTGGAGCTAGACTTGGGTTTAGTGATGAAAGATACAAAAGAAAGAACTGTGGGATTTAATCCTAGATTAGTTTTGTTTTGTTTAAGAATACAGTTTAGCTATGTGGAATCTAAAACAAAAATCAAACATGAAAACAGAGAGCAGAAAAAATGGTTACCAGGGGCTGAAGGACGAGGTAAACAGGGAAAGGGTGGTAAGCAGGTACAAACCTTTATTATATAGCTATAGGATAAATAAGTTCTAAGCATCTAATGCATAATGTGATGGCTATAGTTGGTAATACTGTTTTGCACAATTGGTATTTGCTAAGAGGGTAGAACTTAAATGTTCACACACACAAAACAGAACTCTGTGAAGTGATGGATATGTTTATTAACTGAATGGGGGGGATTCTTTCACAGTGTATTCCTATATCAAATCACCACAATGTACACTTTATTTATTAATTTTTATTTGGTTGTTCTGGGTCTTCGCGGCGGTGTGCGGGCTCTTGGTTGCGATGCATGGATTTTCTCAAGTTGTAACTGGCAGGCTTCTCTTGTTACAGAGCATGGGCTCTAGGGCATGTGCACTCAGAAGTTGTGGCATGTGGGCTCTCTAGTTGTGGCATGCGTGTACACTTTAAAAATCATGCAGCTGTGTATGTCAGTTATACCTCAGTAAAGCTGAAATTTAAAAATGAATCATTTAGTATTACCAGTCAATATAAAAATTAATCCCACTGGTCTGCTCAGTTCAGTTCTGTTCAGTCACTCAGTCATGTCCGACTCTTTGCGACCCCATGAATCGCGGCACACCAGACCTCCCTGTCCATCACCGACTCCCGGAGTTCACTCAAACTCATGTCCATTGAGTCGGTAATGCCATCTGACCACCTGATCCTCTGTTGTTCCCTTCTCTTCCCACCTTCAATCTTTCCCAGCATCAGGGGCAGTTCTTCACAACAGGTGGCCAAAGTATTGGAATTTCAGCTTCAGCATCAGTCCTTCCAAAGAATATTCAGGACTGACTTCCCTTAAGATGGACTGGTTGGATCTCCTTGCAGTCCAAGGGACTCTCAAGAGTCTTCTCCAATACCACAGTTCAAAATCATCAGTTCTTCAGTGCTCAGCTTTCTTTATAGTCCAACTCTCACATCCATACATGACTATTGGAAAAACCATAGTCTTGACTAGATGGACCTTTGTTGGCAAAGTAATGTCTCTGCTTTTTAATATGCTATCCAGGTTGGTCATAACTTTTCTTCCAAGCAGCAAGCTCCTTTTAATTTCATGGCTGCAGTCACCATCTGCAGTGATTTTGGAGCCCGAAAATATAAAGTCAGCCACTGTTTCCACTGTTTCTCTATCTATTTGCCAAGAAGTGATGGGACAAGATGCCATGATCTTAGTTTTCTGAATTTTGAGACTGCATCATCATTTAATTCCCATGAAGCTACTTGTGAACAAAATATTTTCTCCAATCATTTTCTTCCTAATGGTTCCTTTTAGACCTTGAGATCATATACAAAATACTTAATTTGCAGTATGTTAAAAATATTTAAGAGTCACAAACTTAAAAAAAAATAATTTTATATATTTTTGGCTGTGCTGGTTCTTCATCACTGCTTGGACTTTTCTTTAGTCGTAATGAGTGGGGACTACTCTCCAGTTGCAATGCACTGGCTTCTGATCGCTGTGACTTCTCTTGTAGAGCGTGGGCTCTAGGGTATGCAGGCTTCAGCAGTTGTGGCACGTGGGCTCAGTAGCTGTGGTTCCCGGGCTCTAGAGCACCAACTCAATGACTTCTAGAATTGGCAGGCAGATTCTTTACCACTGAGCCACCTGGGAAGCCCCGTATTTATACAATGGAAGTCAGCGGACACTATCCAGAAATGTTTTTCTTCCTCGTGAGCCAGTGTAGCAGCGTATCTAGACAAAATATAAGTGTGTGTTCTAGTAGCTGGACTAGACAATTTATCCTAGGAAGGGGAAATTGAGAGGAAGGTTGAGGGCATGGAACCCTCCATCACTCTGTTTGTTGAGAAATTTTAGAGGCGTGTTCTTCCTCTAGTTTCTGCAGTAAGTATTAAGTACATGCCCATGACTCCTTAATTTGTGAAACACAAAGATCCTGTCCTTCATATCATTCAGTCTTGGTGCCAAACATAGTATTTTGAATTTTTCAGACCTTGGTTCAATTCCAAAGTGCTTCTGGTAGAATGAGAATGGGCAACCCCATTAGAAAGAGAATGGTCAAAAAAAGGAGTCTAAACACTGAAAATAATTTTATGTTACTTTAAACTTTAACATCTACTATGCCTAAGGCAAGATAAGATTTCCATTAAAAATTATTGTTATATTTACTCCAGTCATATAGAAGGCTCCCAACAAACTTCACATCATGATTTTCATCATCACCATGAACACATCAGCAGCAGCAACAGCAATCTCATTTATTGAGCAGTTAGTTACACTAAGCCAGGCCCTAGTGATTCAATCGTTGTTTTATTAAGTGGTTACCATGTGCCATGCTTGTGCTAAATTAGTGGCTATTGGTTTTCTTGGTCTCACGAGCCCCTCACACTTTTAGAAATTGTTTTAGGTCTCAAAGAAACTTTGATTATGGAGGTATAGCCATTGATATTTACTATATTAGAAAGTTAACTGAAATATTTAAAAATTTGTATTCATGTATTCTCTTACTAATAATAATATAAATCCATTATATGTTAACATAAAACATGTTTTTATGTGAACAACTATTTTTCCAAAGGAAAAAATGTTAGTGAGAAGAGCGTTATTGTTTTATAATTTTGAAAATCTCTTCAGTAAAAGGCAGCTGGATTTCCTCATATCTGCTTCTGCATTCTATCTATTACAATATCTTTCACCATGTGGATTCTGGAAAATTCCATTCTCCACTTATTTGAGAATGAGAGTTTAAAAGGAAGATATGTCTTAGTGTTTTTAGTTTTTGTGTTTTTTTTTTTTTCATCTAACCCTCTCTTCCCTTCTCCCATGTCTATGTCTTAGTGTTTTTAATAAAATAGTTTTGACCTCAGGACTGCCTGCTTCAAAACTTCTGGAACTGTAAGAATGGAGTCAAATCTCTCCTACACTCACAGAACTTACATTGCAAGGCTAAGTCTCTTATACACCTGTTTAAGCTCATAACAAGCTCATCCCTATGAGATGTCTGCTTTATTGCTTCCATGTCTCACCTGAGAAAACTGAGGACCAGAGAAGAGGTACTACTGGCAGGATTCACAACGGCAGACCTCATACCCGGTCTAGAGCTGATACTCGTATCTGTTGCACAACCTGCTTTCTAAAGCATGACACAGAGTGAAGTTCTTACCCACTTTTCAAAAGTTTCACCTAGGTAGGGAAGTTTAATCATCTTTTGAAGAGATCCTTTATAAAACAACTTCCACTCCAGTATATTCTGCCGCAACTGAAAATGATATCCCAAGGCAGGCCTTTCTTTTTTGGAAAGATAGCAAGTGCCTGAGATGGCTGATACACTCTGAGAAGAATATGAAAGTGACAGAGAAGAATCTGTATGGAAGACCTACCAGGAAACTGCAGTCTTTGAACCGAGCCTAGCTGTACTGAGAGTAAAAAAAAGAAAAAGGTTGGTCTGTTGTTTTCAGCTAGTCAGAAGAGTGAGCTGCCGTGATCCAAAGGATTCTCTGCTTCCCCCAAAATTCATTCCTGCTGCAGACACATGGTGGCACAGGCTAGTAGCTTTTCTCTACTCAGATCAGACAGTAGGTCTGGGTGCTACATGGCATTGTACTTATGAGTCATTGTCAGATATACAGGGATAAACAGAAAATAACATGTAACGTCATTTATTGAAAAAACTCCTAAGGAGTTTTACAAATGAAACTCTAAAACTCTTTACTTTATACTAGCTCAGTACAATGCATATGAGCTTCTTAGGTATAACTACCATAGAATTCTTTAAAGAATTACAAGGTCTGGAAAGAAGTCCAAAGATGACCTGGCTTTTCTTCAACATTCGGATAGTGCAGTAGAAAGAGCAAAGTCTTTGGAGTCCTAGAGATGAAGGTTTAATGGCAGGATTTTCCACTGACTGTGTGTATGGTTAAGTAAGTGAGCTTCTAAGCTTCAATTTTTCTACCTGCAAATTTCGGAAGACAAAGTCATCCTTACAGCAACATTGTGTCTTGAACAAGACACTAAGGAAAGGGCATGGTCCAGTTCCTTGCAAAGACAGTTGTTAGAAAGATGTTACTTCCCTTTTTCCTAAGTACAGTGATCATGTAATTTATCATCCTAAATGAAGCACTTTTGGGAACAAAGAGAGGCTTAGTTAATAATTATAACTGAATAACTGACATAAACTGGGACTATCCCAGGAAAATCAGGTGCATGATCACTCTTCCTCCAAGTAAAATCTTCTGGAAGATAGGTGTGCTTGTTGGCACTTAAATAGTTTATAAAATGCCAGTATAGTGTTTTTTTCTTTTTCATTAATAAATTAATAAGCTTTATTTTTAGTATAGTTTTAGATTTACAGAAAATTGAGGAAAAAGTACATAGAGTTCCCATGTACTGTCCCCCTACACATACAATTTTCTCTATTAATTTCTGGCATTAGTATGGTGCAATTGTGTGGTAGTTTGAGCATTCTTTGGCATTGCCTTTCTTTGGGATTAGAATGAAAACTGAACNCCTATCTTCTTTAAGATTTCAAGAAAATCTTAAGAAGGCAGTCCAATATGCTTTCTAAATCTTTCACAGTTGCCAAGGGAAAGGAGAAAATTATCTCCAATGGTCAATTATTATAATATGCCTTACTTGGTGGAATAAAGAGATTTCCTACTAAGACTTTTGCATTCTTTCATTTATCAGATTAATCAGCTAAAACCTTGGAAGAAAGGACAAAACTCACTTCTCAGCCTCCCATTTGGCCCTCCTGCAAATAATCTCCCTTGACAATGACACCAGTGGCAGCGTCTTCCTGAATGCAGAGCTAATCAAGTTCGCCTGCATATAAAACCCTTCAATGGTTCTCATTACACGCAAGATGAAATCCGAAAAGTTTCTGGTGATTTGCTGGTGACTCTTTTTTTCTAGCCTCTCTCATCCTTGGCCAGTTCCCCAAGAGCACTGTTGTCTTTCTGCAGTGACTGCAGTAACTGCTGTCTCTTGCACAGGTCAGAAAGTCCAGTCCCTGATTTTCACCTCCTCATCTCTTGCATATCTTCAAGACTTAATTTAGGAAGCATTTTTCTCTAAAGCTTACCTCAATTACCAAAGCTGAGTTTATTCATTTAAAAATATTCATTCAGTGCCTCTGTCATGCTGCTTTGGGGTTGGGGCTGGTGCTGTCATCAGGTAGATCGAATTCTTTTCTCAATATTACAGAATTGTGTTGGGGAAATGGGTGGAAGGATTTTCATATAATAAAGAAATATANTATTCATTTAAAAATATTCATTCAGTGCCTCTGTCATGCTGCTTTGGGGATGGGGCTGGTGCTGTCATCAGGTAGATCGAATTCTTTTCTCAATATTACAGAATTGTGTTGGGGAAATGGGTGGAAGGATTTTCATATAATAAAGAAATATATAAAAAGGAATAAACTTAAGTAAATAATTCAGAGGATTTCATATGGTGCTACAAAAAATAATAAAAAAAGGCAAGAGATTAAGGGAAAGTAAAGTGTAGTACTGTGGCAGGCAGAAATATGAGACCCTAAGATGTTCACATGGTAATCCACGAGATCTGTGAGTATATTATCTTCCCTGGCAAAAGAGATGTTGCAGATGTGTTAAGATTAAGAACTTTGGTATGGGGAGATTATGCTGGCTGGCTTAAAACTCAACATTCAAAAAACCAAGATTATGGCATTCGGTCCCATCATTTCGTGGCAAATAGATGGGGAAACAATGGAAACAGTGACAGACTATATTTTCTTGGGCTCAAAAACCACTGCAGATATATAGTGACTGGAGCCATGAAATTAAAAGATGCTTCCTCCTTGGAAGAAAAGTTATGAACAACCTAGACAGCAGAGGCATTACTTTGCCAACAAAGATTCATCTAGTCAAAGCTGTGGTTTTTCCAGTAGTCATGTATGGATGTGAGAGTTGGACTGTGAAGAAAGCTGAATGCTGAAGAATTGATGCTTTTGAACTGTGGTGTTGGAGAAGATCCTTGAGAGTCCCTTGGACTGCAAGGAGATCAAACCAGTCAATCCGAAGGGAAATCAGTCCTGAATATTTATTGGAAGGACTGATGCTGAAGCTCCAATACTTTGGCCACCTGATGCGAAGAACTGACTCCTTAGAAAAGACTCTGATGCCAGGAAAGATTGAAGGCAGGAGGAGAAGAGAACGATAGGGGACGAGTTGGTTGGATGGCATCACTGACTCAATGGATTTGAGTTTGAGCAAGCTCCGGGAGATGGTGAAGGACAGGGAAGTCTGGCATGCTGAAGCCCATAGGGTCACAAAGATTCAGACATGACTGAGCAACTGAGCAGCAACAATGACGGTGCTGGGTTAGTCAGGTGGGTTGAATCTAATCAGCCAGAGGGAGAGAGAGAGCCTGTCTCTTATACACATCTTAAGTCTCTTATACACCTGTTTAAGCTCATAACAAGCTCATCCCTATGAGATGTCTGCTTTATTGCTTCCATGTCTCACCTGAGAAAACTGAGGACCAGAGAAGAGGTACTACTGGCAGGATTCACAACGGCAGACCTCATACCCGGTCTAGAGCTGATACTCGTATCTGTTGCACAACCTGCTTTCTAAAGCATGACACAGAGTGAAGTTCTTACCCACTTTTCAAAAGTTTCACCTAGGTAGGGAAGTTTAATCATCTTTTGAAGAGATCCTTTATAAAACAACTTCCACTCCAGTATATTCTGTCGCAACTGAAAATGATATCCCAAGGCAGGCCTTTCTTTTTTGGAAAGATAGCAAGTGCCTGAGATGGCTGATACACTCTGAGAAGAATATGAAAGTGACAGAGAAGAATCTGTATGGAAGACCTACCAGGAAACTGCAGTCTTTGAACCGAGCCTAGCTGTACTGAGAGTAAAGAAAAGAAAAAGGTTGGTCTGTTGTTTTCAGCTAGTCAGAAGAGTGAGCTGCCGTGATCCAAAGGATTCTCTGCTTCCCCCAAAATTCATTCCTGCTNGGGGGGGAGGGGGGGGGGGAAGAGGAGAGGGAGGAGGGAGAGAGAGGGAAGGGGGGGGGGGGGGGGGGGGAGGAAAGAGGGAGAGGGGAGGGGGGGGGGATAGAGAGAGGAAAAGAGAGGGGGAGAGAGAATGAATGGTGATAGCTAAAGGGGCAAAAGATGCAACATTCCTGGTTTTGACGATGGAGGAAAGAGACTATGAACCAAGGATTTCCTGAATCTGGGAAAGACAAGGAAACAGATTCCCACCAAGATTGTTCTGAAAGAAATACAGCCCTGCTGACATTTGATTCCTGTGAGATGGGTGTTGGGCTTCTGACCTGCTGAGCTGTAAGATTATAAACTGATATTGTTGAATCCTCTCTGTGGTAATTTGTGACAATGGCAGGAGTAAACTAATGCAGGAAGCTACTTAACACCCGTTGCGCTGGGATGATTTCACTGAGGAGGAACACTTGAACTGAGATCTAAGTGGGAAGAACTCAACATTGTCATCCTCAAGGGAAGAAGAGTTCCGGTAGGGGAAAAGTCTCGGAGGATGGGGCAGACTTGGCATGTTTTAAGTCGTGAAAGCCAGGGTGACTGGAACATGTCATGGGAGGGAGCCCAGGGTGAGGTCTGAGCTAAAGGCAGGTGCAGGCCGTCAGATGTCTTTTGCTGCTGTAACTTCCAATGTGGTACTTTCATTACCATAATGGACACATAAGGAAACCCCTCACCACACTTGAGGCCCTCAAGATCCTTTAGAGCAGGATCCCACTCATCTTTGACCCTCAGCACAAAGTATTGTGGTGGCTCAAACATGAAGTGAAGTCACTCAGTCATGTCCAACTCTTTGAAATCCCATGGACTGTAGCCCACCAGGCTTATCTGTCCTTGGAATTTTCCAGGCAGGAGGCCTGGAGTGGGCTCAAACATACCAAGTCACAAATGTTTGACTGTGGGGTCAGTGTTTGAGATTCTTCAGAAAAACAGAGCATTAGTAAGATTCATCTCTGTTGTTTTGGAAATATCCACACTTGGGAGCTCCCTAAGTTTAATTTCTTCCTGCTAGACATCATTTGGGTAACCATTTTATGGTACATAAAGGGAAAATGATCTGTGTTGGTATGTGAACTAAAAAGCAGAAATTCAGGTGATAAAATAAAATTGTACTGTTGCCATAATCAGGTATATTTCTAGCTTTAAAAAGATACCCCCTGTGTGCTTATAAGATGAAGAATTTTCCTTATAATTAAACGTGTTTTGGAAACCAAAGTGGAGATATGTGCATTCAATTACTGCAAACATGTATTTGTAGAGCCTATTACGTGCCTAAAGCTGATCTCCTGCAAGCCCCACTCCATGCCACTGAAGTTACGGTATTTATCATTGCTGTTTCACAATGGCAAATTTAGCCACAGTGGGGCCAAGTAATGCAACCAAGGAGAAAATGCTAGGAAGGGAACTATGGCCCAGGCCTCTGGCTCCAGAGACTGCATTCTTCTATGTGAGTGTGTGTGTGTTAGTCGCTCAGTTGTGTCTGACCCTTTGCAACCTATGGATTGTAGCTCCTCTGTCCATGGAATTGTCTAGGCAAGAATATTGGAATGGGAAGTCATTCCCTTATCCAAGGGATCTTTCCGACCCAGGGATTGAACTCTGGTCTCCTGCATTGCAGGGAGTTTCTATACTCTCTGAGCCACACATTCTGCAAAGGAAGAAGCCCACATTCTTCAATACCAGACTGCATCCTCCTCATCCCCCAACAAAGGGGCAGAGCCAGGATTTAAACTTTAGGCGTCTCAAGAAAAATGTCAGAGAGTCTGTGTGTGGTAAATTTAAGATTTTTAGAATTTCAATGACACCATAAGTCATTTCTTTTCTCTGTAGTTATTGCCTGGATTAAAGATCATCAAGGAACTTCTTTTAAAAATGTACTTTTGATGGAGTAAAAGAGGGTAGAGCTAAGAAGACATATCTTTCCTGAAATTGTCTGTTAAAAAAACATTATGATCAGAAGGAGAAAATGCAGCTGCTTTTGTCACTGTGATGGATGATATAAAATATTTTGAATTTATATAATTTAGTTTATTTTTACATATGAACTGCCATCTAAGACAGTTCCAATTTGTGATGTAATCTCCAGACATTTATTTTTTGTCTCTAATTTGAAGGAGTCTGGCAGTATCTCTGCTTCAAATGGGTAGTTTATATGTTTAACCAGTCAATGTTAAATTACTTTCAATAAAATTCATTCAGGTTGTCTCTATCATTGAAGGTAATAGTGTGAGATATATATATATATATATATATATTCTCTGCTGGTTCTGTTGCTTAAGATGTTTTAGATCAATTTGAAGAAAATAAATGGAATAAGTAAAATCAACACATGAAAATAAATAACTCCACTTTTAATTTGTTCTATATGTACAGTACTCCCATCCATTAGTTAGTCTATTTAAATTATAATGAATTGGCACAGGAGGATGGATGTCTTTTGAGATTGGATCTGCTGTGTAGATGAAACTAAAGGCCAGAAATGAAAAAAATATATATATTATTGAGTCCTTATTTCTCTTATTGATTCACTGGACAGTATGTGGATAAATTATACTGCATCTTATTAGTTTGTCTGACCACTGATATAAGAATGTACCTTAATCCGTTTGTGCTGCTATAACAGAATACCATAAACAACAGAGATTTATTTCCCGTAATTCTGGAGGCTGGGAAGTTCAAAATCAAGGTGCCAGTAGCTTTGGTGTCTGGTGAGGGCCTGCTTCCTGGTTTCTAGATGTGTCCTCTAGGAACATCTTGCTGTGTCCTCACATGGCAGAAAGGGCAAAGGACCTCTTTAGGGTCTTTTTTATAAAGAGACTAATCCCATTCATGAAAGTTCCACTCTCTGACCTAATCACCCCAAAGTTCCCTCTTCCAAACCCATTACATTGGAAATTAGAATGCAAGATATGTATTTGGGGGAGTTACAAACATTTGGTCTATAGTAAAGGGTAGCAGGAAAATCTTGTGTATACCACTTACCTCCTTGATAAGCATCTTCCTGCTGCTGCTGCTGCTAAGTCGCTTCGACTCTGTGTGACCCCATAGATGGCAGCCCACCAGGCTCCCCTGTCCCTGGGATTCTCCAGACAAGAACACCGGAGTGAGTTGCCATTTCCTTCTCCAGTGCATGAAAGTGGATGTGAAGTCGCCTAGTCGTGTCTGACTCTTAGTGACCCCAGGGACTACAGCCCACCAGGCTCCTCCACCCATGAGATTTTCCAGGCAAGAGTACTGGAGTGGGTTGCCATTGCCTTCTCCAAAGCATCTTCCTAAATAGTACCAATTTACTCATCAAATTCTCACTGCATACACATCACCATCCTGGATATTGGTGGAGTTACAAATATAAATCTTTTGTAAATCTTGATCTTAAAAAGCTTATACTACAATAGTGTAATAGTATAAATTTATACTATAGTAGTATAAGTATATACTGTAAATATAAAAGATAGTATCATAGAAAAGCTGTTGTTATAGAGATGGCATAAACATACTACTTTTATGCATCCTTTAAAACCTGAATCTAAAGCTATCTCCTCAGTGAACATTTGCCTGATTCCCCCAGACTGAGTAAGCTGTCTGTCCTTTGTGTACACATGGTTTGTCATTTGAGTTTCTGTAATTCATCTGTATGGGGCTTCCCGGGTAGCTCAGTGGTAAAGAATCTACCTGCCAATGCAAGAGACACAGGACACGTGGGTTTGATCCCTTGGTCAGGAAGAGGAGGAGGAAATGGCAACCCACTCTAATATTCTTGCCTGGAGAATTCCATGGACAGACAGCCTGGTGGACTGCAGTCCATGGGGTCTCAGAGTCAGCCATGACTGAGTGACAGCACACCACAATTCATTTGAATAAATACAATGGATATTTATCACTTTTCCTGAATATAGCGCTCTATGGGGAAGGGACTATGTCTCAGTCCTCTTTATATCTGTGCTTTGACTAGGCCAGAGAGAGATGGCCATAGTGTTTGTTAGATAATAAATGAATCAATAAATGATGCAAAGTAGCAAGAATATTTCAGGGGAGTAGAGGAAATAAATAGGAGAGAAGCCAGACAGACCACAGGAAGCTCTGAGTTCTGGGCAACAGAATTCTAGAGCAAAATTGTGGTAAGTGAAAAGAGCATGAACTTTCATGTAACTTTTGGCAAGATAAGAATAGCTCACTTTTTTTTCTTAAGAGTAATAGCTAGCTTTTATTGAGTGTTTGTATACATGCCAGGCAGTGTTCTAGGTGCTTTATGCATACCATTTTAAGTATTCCTCACATTAAGTATGTTCAATTATTCCCACATTACAGAAGAGAAAACTGAGGCCCAGAGAGGTCAGTTACTTGCACAAGATGGCGCAGCTAGCAATGGTGAAGCCAGCATTTAAGTGTAATTCTACCATTTTAGAGCTGCCTCTAAGTTAGCTGTATCAGCAGAATATATCTAAGCCTTAATTTTTTTTCTTTAAGGTAGGATCTGCAGGACCTGGCTTATTAGAATGCTATCCTAATTTAATACAATAAAGTATATAAACTGTCCAGTATAGTACACAAAAAAGACTATGTCAATAAAAAAATTTTCTCCCCTCTTAATCAGCCAAAAGTTTTAAAAGAATGGCAGGTGTTTTTTTTTTTGTTTGTTTGTTTGTTTGTTTTTTGATATATAACAATATTAGAGCCATGCCTCTTATGAATTGCATTGAGGAAGACTTTAAAAATATCCCCTTTCCCCCACCAAAAAAAAAAAATCACTATGTCAATTCACATACCATTGAGAAAATAATCAGTTAAATGGAGTTGTTTCCTTGGACTATTTTAGCATTGGAACATCTAATGGGAAACCATATGAAATAGCATTTCAGGAATTCTGGAGGGCAGAGTATCCAAGAGACCACCGAAAGGATCAATCTGATTTTGGGCATATTGGTTAGCTGGTTCTATTTAAAAAGATGCTGAAAACCTAGCAGATAATGTTTATGTAATGAGAGTGAAGTTATTCAGCCTCAATTTGCACCAAGGTCTCAGTGGAGTCTGAATTTAGTGGTAATATCATTATCAATCAGTTCCACTTAAATACTGGCCTTTTTAATCAATTAGACAAAGAGAGTAAATCAACATGGTTCCCTTTAAGCCCTAAAATGGAAACTTTCTAGTTAGAAGAATTCAGAGTCACCACAGCATATATGTTCTTCATGCTATAGAACATGTGAACACCCCAGCCACAGAGGTCGTGTAGAGTCTCAGGAAGTAAGGGAGCAGAAGGGTAGTCTCTGATCCTCTCTCTTTCCTGATGTTGTCCAGATTGCTTTAGGTTGTTCTAGACCTTTAAAAATGTTGAAAGTCTTCAGTCTTTAAATAGGCAAACTTTTGCTTAAGGTTTATAAATTAGATACAGACTTAAAAAATATCCCCTTTCCCCCACCCAAAAAAAAAAAAATCACTATGTCAATTCACATACCATTGGGAAAATAATCAGTTAAATGGAGTCAACCAGATAATTGGTATCTCAATATAATCAATTTCTTTAAACACTGAATTCAGAGTAGTTGTATTCTAAGCCAATTTTGTATGTCGATGCTAAATATGTGGTATCTGGGTTTTCTTAAAACCTGTCTATACAACTGACTACTTACTTCCTGCTCAGTTACGTGGAAGTTAACCACTAGATTTCTAGATAAGTTATTTTAGGTAGACCTAGGTTTTCTTTGTTGTTCATTTTCTGATATATTAATTTATAATGATTTTTCATAAAGTTATCTTTAAATAAGAAACCTTCTTTCCATGCTTGTTTGATCAGATAACAATCTAATTGTAAAATTGTTTCTTAATGTTTACCTACTTCAAAATCAACTTGGTAGCTAACTTATAACTTCCATTATTAGTGTCTCACAATCCACCAGGATTCTTTCTTATGTTATACTGAATAAAATGAATCAAAGTCTTTTTCTTTTTTCCCTACCATATATTGCTCCAGTCACAACTGAGTGTGTGTGTGTGTGTGTGTGTGTGTGTGTGTGTAGACAATTTAATCACTTAAAATAGGTTGTAATGATTAATTTTATGTGTCAACTTGGCTGGGTCACTCTGCTCAGATATGTTTTCAAACATTATTCTACGTGTTTCAGTGAGGGTGCTTTTGGATGAGATTAACACTTAAATTAGTGGATATTGAGTAAAGCAGATTGCCTTCTGTAACTCATCCAATCAGTTAAAAGCCTGACAACAGGCTGACCTCTCCTGAGCAAGAGGGAATTCTGCCAGCAGAAGGCCTTAGGCCTAGGATTACAAGATTAGCTCTTCCCTGGTTTTCTAGCCCAGTGGTCTTTAGACTTGAATTGTAACATTGATTCTTCCTGGTCCCCAGTCTGCCAACCTATCCTGTAGTTTTGGACTCTGCAGCATTTGTAAACATGAGTGGATTCCTTAATCTCTTTCTATCTATATACACATTCTATTGATTCTGACTCTGAGGATCCCTGAACAATACATAGATATTCTCTACTTTTTTATTAAACAATGAAAGTGTAGAACTTTGTGGTAGCAAAATGTATGTTATCGTTGTCAATTTATTTCTTAGTATAAAACCAAATGATTTATTTTCTTTCATTTGGTTGTGCTTTGATTAAAAAATCTGTTTATCTGTATTAGAAAAGGATAACAGTTAACATAATAAATTATACATTAGCTTCCAATTTCTCACTGGAAATATCTCTAAGGGATGGGATAAGAAATGTGGAATACTGAGTAGTCGCCGGTGCCCTTTCGGAGAATAAAGTGCTGGGCAGTGTCTTTACAGTGCAGCTCTTGGCATCTGATTTTTGCTGCTGAAAAAATGTTCAAGACTGTTTTAAGATCATTAGATCAACTATGTTCTTGCAAGGATGCTTTTATTTACCAAAAGAAATCCCTGCAGAGAACAATTGATGCAGGTGTAAAGAGAAATGGACTTTTGAAGGCAAATCCACTTATCTGTGATTTGGGGGAGTGTCTTGATGATTGGTGATATCATCTCTCAGTACTTCTTAAACTAGACTACTGAAGTATTCCATAGATATATGGGAAACTATAGGATAAATATAGTCCACTTTTCTGTAGAGTCAATTTTTCAGCTTTATTGGAAAGATGAATAAAAGCACATGACTGGTAAGTTTAAAATATTATTTCTTCCTTTAAAAAAAAAATAGCTTCAGAAATTTTATTAGTGGTTACTAGGGGCTGGGGTGTGGTGGGGATGGGGAGTGACTGATAATGGATGTGAGACTTCTTTAAAATTGTTGTTTCATATTGAAACAATCATAAATATATTATAAACCAGATTACAGAAAATGCACAAATTTTGCAAAATTTCTAAGGAAAGCTTACAGATTTGTGGATTCCACTGGATTCCTAGTCATCATCTATTTCCCAAAATGAGTTAAGATTTTGTTCTCTGTTTATTGCCCACAGCACTACAGCTTTGATTTTAAAAAATATATGGTCTTGGAATAGGTTGGCTTTGTTGTTGTTCAGGAACTGACAAATATTGAAGAAAAGAGGTGAGGATCAGCTCCATTTGAGAGATTCCATTTCCTTCCTTGAATGGAAAGTGAACTAACTCTCCCAAAAAAAGGGCAGTAGAATGCAGGAGTTTCCAACAGGAGGTTTGTTTGTTTTGTTTCCTTTTTGGACAGTTTTTTAAAATTTTAAATTATTTTTAAAAAATTTGGCTGCATCTGGACTTAGTTGCAGCACGCAGGATCTTTGCTGTGGAACGTGGCATCTTTCATTAAGGTGCACAGGCTTTTCTCCAGTTGCGGCGCTTGGGCTCTATAGCACTCAGGCTCTGTAGCTGTGGTGCCCAGACCTCCCTGCAGCATGTGAGATATTTGTTCTCTGACCAGGGACTGACCTCTCATCCCCTGCATTGGAAGGCAGATTCTTAACCACTGGACCACCAAGGAAATCCCTGGACAGAGAGCTTTAATGACACTATGTTTTGCTTTATATTTTCTGTTCCCATAAAAGCTCCTTTTTGGTAAATTTTATTACTACAGTCTTTATTTCAGTTATCATTTTAAAAGCTACCATTTATTGAGAACTTCTAATTCGAAGTATCAGTGTGGATTTCCATATTTACTCCTTTCAACAGCTCCATGAAGCAGACATAAATAACATAGTAAGTGGTGTGGATTTGCCCTCAGGTCCCCAAAGGTGGTAGTTGGGGTACATCGCCACTTTTTGGGTGCCACTATTCTTGTTATCCTGGTTTAACCAGCAAGGTACATTTACTGGGCAGTAGACATGTCAAGGGTGAAAGTATTCAGATTCAGATAATACTGTGCTGTCGTTTTCAAAGCAGTCCATGTTTCATGAGCCTGCAACAAAAGAAACTTAAGTCATGATCTCTCAGTATTTAGAACACGTTTCATCAATTATTCTGATTATCATGCAGATATTCCTGAAAGATTGAAAGAAATACTATGGAAGAGTAAGGTTTGGTTTTCACACTTTCAGTGATCTGTTTACTTAAGTGCTCAAATATTTTGCAGTACAAATGGGGCCATAGGGTGAACTAATGCAGTAGAGTCTTGTTACATTATGGCAACTGTCAGTTGATTATAGCGATAGTCTACAATTATAGGCAAGAATGTACTTGAAAATTTCAATATTCCATAAAGAAGACCCAGTCTCCCAGCTTATGTAATTATTTTATTTGCCAAATAAACAAATGTCTTGTTTTAATACCTCTAAATGATGGCTGTTGGAGAAAAACAGGCATAAAACTAAATGCATTATTCAAGCTGGTGTTTTTCAACAACAAATGCTAAGCAAAAACAAGCTGATCCTAGTTGACCAGTTAAAATCCAGCCAAGCAGAGTAAGGATGAGACCCAGGCCCCAGCAAAACAAGGACATTCATTTCTTTCTGACTTTATGTTGTATAAATATATTATTTATATACTCTTATGACTGGTGCTAATCAGAGCCTGATATAGTGAAAAGAAAGAATAAATAATTCAAGAAATTAATTAATCAATCAATTAATTGTACATTTTTAATTTCCTAAATTGCAAAATTATAGTGGAAAGTCATGAATAATTGAGATCCTCAAATAATCCAGCAATTTCATTTGGCCTCGAGTTTCAATGTCGTCTTCCATCAAAAGAGTAAGAATGAAATAAAACTGGGTAATGAAAATTTCTTCGTTTCTCGTGGGGTGAGAATACAAATAAATAGGATAATAAACAAAAAGCAAGCAAATGAAGGAATGACAGTAAAGGGTTGGATAATTATCACAGAAAAAAACTAGCTAGTCAACTGCTAAGAGGGAACTAAAATATGACCATGATCCCTCCATCCATCTGCCCAACCATATAATAATTAATTCACTGAAACTAGAGAATAATGACCTTGATGGATAAGACAAGCACCTTACATTTTTAGTCTAGGTAGGGAGATCAGGTACATGCAACAAATAATTCCAGGGTGACATTTGAGAACTATTCACATGTGAATAGCTTGCAAAGATGAGAGAAGAAGGAAGGACAGATGCCTTCCTGGAAAGAAAGAAAAGGCTTCAGAAAGAAGGGAACATTTGATCTTAGTCTTGAAGGAGGAGGTAGAATTTACCAGATGAAAGCCTCTTCATGGGGAGGAAAGAGCAGGTATAGCTCAGGACAGCTAGAGAGAAAAATAGGAATTGGGCTGGGGGTGTGTAATGCCATGCTTATTTAAAAATAGAGATGGTGCATATTATAACTGAATCACTTTGTTGTACACCCCAAACTAACACAACATTGTTAATCAACTGTATGCCAGTATAAAATAAAAATTTCATTTTTATTAAAAAGGGAGGTAGTGAAGGGCCTTTTGTTTGTAATGCAAATACCTGGTCAACCAGTGTGTTTCCCCACGTATTCGGGCTGTGATCGGGGTTCCAGTAATCCTGCAAATATATGTGTCTTTTGAGACGTAGGAACTGGTTTGCTGGGTCCTCCAATAAAAATGGTGCTCCCAGTACTCCTGTAATTGAATCCAACAGCACAGCATCTTTTAAGGCAATAGTTTACATCTCAGTGTTTCCTCTTAAAGAAACTGTGTCCTCTTAAAGCAGCCATGGTGTTTGAGAGGAAGGGCGCCTGAGAAGGAAACTCTGGGAAGTCTATGCCCTGGGGCTGGTGGCTGCGCCTCAGTCCTTTGGCATCTTTGTCCTGTCATCACCCTATGTGACCTGCGTATCACATAGCATGCAGCCAATGCTGTGTGGTGGATGGAGAAGAGTTTCAGAGTTTCTGTTCATGTATGGGAAACTGCAGACTTAAATTCAAATTTCAGCTCTATCCCTTTTTTAGGCAAGTTGCTTAGTTTCTCTGAGCTCTATTTTTCCTGTCTGTAAGGAGATATAATAATAATAAAAACAATAATAACACAGACAGTAACAGGCTTACTATAAAGGTTGGATAAATTAACAGATGTAAACCACTTGGTTCAAACGTGTAAGTCTATAATCTTATTTTTGCTTTCTCAGCCTGTTAAAATAGAATGTATCTTTCATTTTGAAGTAGACTGATCTCAAATCTGAAACTGTAGTTAACATTGTTAACATTGAGAGAGCCTTCTTTAAATGCAAGCAGGCTTGCATTTTCTATCTTCTTCTCACTCTAGAATTTAAAAAAAAATAATTTAAAAAACCCATACTTCTTTAGGATCTTGAAATTTTAACAGTCTATATTATGCTTTCATTCTTGAATAAAACACAATCATGTTATAAAGGAAGANATATATATATATAATTTGTATAGGTTAGGGTTGCAGTGATCTATAAATATGAAACCTCCCTTCTATAGGAGAGGGGATAAAGGGTCCAAGATACAAAACAAAACAAGGATACACAGGATTTGACTGTGCTAAGGGAGCTTCCCTGGTGGCTCAGATGGTAAAGAATCTGCCTGTAATGCAGGAGACCCAGGTTTGATCCCTGGATTGGGAAGACCCCCTGGAAGAGACCCAGGTTTGATCCCTGGGTTTGGAAGATGCCCTGGGCTGGGAAGATCCCCTGGCAACCCACTCCAGTATTCATGCCTGGAGAATCCCATGAACAGAGGAACCTGGCAGGCTATGGTCTATTGGGCTGCAAAGAGTCAGACAAGACTGAGTGACTAAAACTTTCAGTACTTTCACTTACTTTCAAGGGAGCTTAGGAAGCATTGGAGTACCAGAGCACAAGCAGATATTTTCATGGTCAGGGAAACTGCTTAACCTATTCTGTGAAGGGAAGATTATGTCTAGCAGAAGGAAAGATTATGTCTAGCATAATGAAAGAAGGGGAAAGTCTTTTAATTTGAAGCTTAAAAAGTGATGTGAACAAAAGTATGACATTAGGAAATCTACAAGACCAATGTCTGAAAACAGTGGTTAGAGGTGGCTGGATTGGAGTTTTATATAAATTTGGTTAACATTTATTGAGCATTGTGCTAAATGTTATACCTGAATTACCTTATTTACTGGAGTGGGTAGCCTTTCCCTTCTCCAGCAGATCTTCCTGACCCAGGAATTGAACCGAGGTCTCCTGCATTGGAGACAGATTCTTTACCAACTGAGCTATCAGGGAAGCTTTTATTTAATACTCACAACAAACCTAAGAAGTGGTACTGTTAATCACTTTATTTTGTGTACAAGGGAACTAAAGCACAAAAAAGGTTAAATAATAGGTCTAAGGCCACAGAGCTAATGGGAGAGGGAGATAGAATTTTCCCTTCAGAGCCATTGCACTATATTATTACTAAGAGGGAGGGTTGCTTGGGGTCAGATTATAAAAATATTTTATGTTTATGGAAAAAAAGGAAATAATCATTACTTACACATTCCTTATGCTCTCATGCTTTCCCAAAATTGGCCTTGAGTTCTAAGGAGGATT
Organism: Neotragus pygmaeus; assembly: GCA_006410875.1. NCBI lineage: Eukaryota > Metazoa > Chordata > Mammalia > Artiodactyla > Bovidae > Neotragus > Neotragus pygmaeus. Next base: position 1,146,697 of record SJYV01042235.1, on the reverse strand, counting down.
CTAGTTATCAGCTCTATTATTTCTAGTGTAGTTTGTCAATCTAGTAAGCTCTAGTTCCAAACAGGTATTGAAAATGATAGTCTATTGAATGGATAAGGAGGATGTGGTACATATACACAATAGAATACTACTCAGTTATTAAAAAGAGTGAAATAATGCCATGTGCAGCAACATGGATGGAACTAGAGATTGTCATAGGGAGTGAAGTAAGTCAGACAAAGAAAGAGAAGTATTATATGATATCCCTTATGTGAGGAAACTAAAAAGAAATGATACAAATGAACTTATTTACAAAACAAGACTCAGAGACTTAGAGAACAAACTATGCCTACCAGTGGGGAAGAGTGGGAGGATGGTATAGTTAGGGAGTTTGGGATCAACATGCACACACTGCTTTATTTTAAATGGATAACCTGCAAGGGCCTACTGTATAGCACAGGGAACTCTGCTTAATGTTATGTGACAGCCTGGATGGGAGGGATGTTTAGGGGAGAATGGATACATGTATATATATGGTTGAGTCCATTTGCTGTCCACCTGAAACTATCACGACGTTGCTAGTCAGCAATACTTCAATATAATAGTTTTTTAAAAAGAAAACAACAGCCTCTATAGGTATTATACATCAGTCAAGATACCTCTGGGTGCAAAACACAGTACTACTAACAGAGGATAGAGAAATGACACAGACATATTCTCCATTTATAAATTAGCAGTTTTATTTATTCAATGATTTAAAAGTAAAAAGCAAATGTTGACTTCAGAAGCTAATAGTTACTAACCTGCTGCTAGGTAATCTAATCAACACAATCAAAGTAACATGTCTATGAAAGCCATCCTCTAAGATGATCCCCAAAGATCCCTGCTTGCTAGTATTCATGTGGTCCCCTCTTTCCCTTAGTAGGGCTGACCTGTGTAATCACAGACTGCCGGGGCAATGACAGTGTGTGATTCCTGTGGCTATGACATAAAAGACATCACAGCTGCTGCTGTGCCCTGCTCTTGGATGGCTTACACTAAGGGCAGTCCCCTGCCATGTTGTAAGGACACTCAAGCAGCCCTAAAGGAGAGGCAAGCACATCAAGGAACTGAAGTGTTCCACCAACAGTCATGTAAGTGAACCATGCTTTTGCTCCAGCCAAACCTTAAGAGGACCACAGCTCCCATTAGTATCTTTACTACAACCTCATGAGAGATCCTCAGTCAGAACCCGAGACACTTCCAAATTGCTGACACTTAGAAATCGTGAAATAATAAGTATTTAATGTTTTAAGCTGCTAAAGTTTGGGGAAATTAGTTATGCTGTAGTAGATAACTAAAACAATGCATGATAAGCACTAACTAAGGCAATGGCACCCCACTCCAGTACTCTTGCCTGGAAAATCCCATGGATGGAGGGGCCTGGAAGGCTGCAGTCCATGGGGTCGCTGAGGGTCGGACACAACTAAGCGACTTCACTTTCACGCATTGGAAAAAGAAATGGCAACCCACTCCAGTGATCTTGCCTGGAGAGTCCCAGGGACGGGGGAGCCTGGTGGGCTGCCGTCTATGGGGCCGCACAGAGTCAGACACGACTGAAGCGACTTAGCAGCAGCAGCAGCAGTGTCAATATAAACTGCTAAATGCCAGAGTTGAGATTAGATGAGGCAAGTGAAGTCAGTAGGGCATAAAATATAAGAAGGAATTAACTGACACAGAAAACAAACTTACCATCACCAAAGGGGATAGTGGGGAAGTGAGGGGCAGAGAGATAAAACAATAAGGAACTACTGTATAGCCCAGGGAACTCTATTCAGTATTTTATATAAACATATAATGGGAAAGAATCTGAAAAAATGTGTATATATATATATATATATATATACACATATGTATGTATAAATGAATCACTTTGTTATATGCTTGAAATTAACACAACCTTGTAAATGAACTATATCTCAATTTAAAATATACAAAAAAGTAAAGAATTCACTCTTGTGTTATTTGATGAGTTGCAACCCCATGGACTGGAACCCACCAGGCTCCTCTGTCCATGGAATTCTCCAGGCAAGAATACTGCAGTGGGTTGCCATTCTCTTCTCCAGGGGATCTTCCAGACCCAGGGATTGGACCTGGGTCTCCCAGGTTGCAGGCAAATTCTTTACCATCTGAGCCACCGGGGAAGCCCCATTTGAAACTAACACAACATTGTAAATGAACTATACCTCAATTTAAAAAGTGCAAAAAAAGAAGAATTCTCTCTTAGGGTTATACAAATTTTGTGCCATAAGACCTCTACTTGCCTCACTCTAAATCCTACTCTTATAATCATCACTGCATGGAAAGAAAATCAGTAAATAACTCTTGCCACTAGGAAACACATATTTTATTCAGAATTGAAAAATAGTTATAAAAAGATATATTTTGACTAGATTATCTGAAGGGGCAGTAATTAATTCCGATACTGGAAGGAAGGTCTCACAGAGAAGCTGGTTCTGAGTTAAGCTTCAAAGGATGAGGTTTCCACAGTTAGGCGGAAGGGAGGGGAAGCAAAGAACACACATTTCAGGCTGAAGAAACTTGGAGAGCCGAGGAGCAGAGGGGCAGAGTAAGGCACAGGGAACTACTCTGCTTGATGTTATGTGACTCAGTGACTCTCACTTTGCCAACATGATGGAAAGGTAGGGTTGTTTGTGGTATAGATGTGTCAGAGTTAATGTTGGAAAGATAAGCTGGAGCTGCATTCAGGAAGATCCTACCATCATACCAAGGAATTTGGACTTTACTCTGTAAATAATTATCTTTTCTGAACAGGGAAAATGATAAGACTAGATGTACTTTTGAAATATTTTTATTGTGATATCATTTGAATCATCTTTTATTGTGTGATTCAGTGGCATCAAATATATTTGCAATGTCATGCAACCATCCCATCTCCAAATTTTTCATCATTCCCAATAGACAATCTTAAAGCAATAACTCCCATTACCTTCTCCCCTAACCCCTGGTAACCACCATTTACTTTCTGTCTTTGTGAATTTGTTATTCTAGGTACCTTAAGAGGAGCCATGCAACATTTGTCCTTTTGTATCTGATGGACTTCACTTAGTGTTCAGGGTTTATCCATGTTGTAGCATATATCAGCATTTCACTCCTTTTTAAGGCTGAATAATATTGTGTATGTATATGCCAACATTTTGTTTATCTATTCACAGATTAACCTTGGAAAATTCCTTTGTCAGGGGTGTGGAGAGCAGGTGGTAAAAGGAAGAGAACAGAGTGAGAGGCATAAAGTAGGAGGCTCATCAAATAGTCCAGACGAGAGTTTAGTAGGACTTGAATCAGGTAAGTGACAGCAGGAATGAGAAGACAGGATTGATTTGTAGAGAACAGGAAACTTATTCATTCAGAATGATTTCTGTGGATGAATCAGCATTAAAATTTTGGTTTTAGCTGGGATGTGTTAATAAGTGACCTTTCAGATTTCTCTTCATTCTCTTTGAAAAGATGTTAATTATAGTGTTACATGTTTAATGTAGATTTTTTTCTTTAAAAGAGAAAGAAAAACAGAGGTAGTGGTTAGGCAAATAGATCTAATGACATCCATATCTAATCAATATTTTGAAATAAATTATGTTTAGAATATAAATTACAGCTACATAAGAAAGTATAGTAATTGCTTAAAATAATGTTATATGGAACATAACATCCAAAAGTAAAACCAATATTCTGTACCATAATTATCCTGGTGTATTGTACAATAACTAAGAAAAAATGCTGTTGCATAAACCTTGGCAGTGAGGAATGCTTTAAAATATAAGCCATAGCTATTTTAAGCTCTAATAATTCTGTCTTTTGTAAATCTCTATGCTATGGAAAATGTTTCATCTCCTCTTCTTCCCACCTTCCAGAACAAAGCTCCTACCTCAGTATTATGCACCCAACAGGCACTCAATAAATATTAATTGGTGGTGATAATAACATCACCCATGAGAAAGACAGAAAGCAGTATTAATTATCCTACTTTACAAATGAGAAAATTGACATCTGGAGATGAAATGACTCACTCAAGGTCACATAGTAAGTCAGTGGCAGGGCTGGAAATAAGATACAAGTAATATAGAAAGAAATGCTATTACCCTCTCTGCTTGAGAAGTTTTCCCTCCCTTTTTCATTCTGTCTGATCAACCTTGAAAGTTAGTGACAGCAAGATCAGACTTTTGTGTTTGCAAACCTATAGAATACTGCTGGGGATTGAAAACTGAACCCTGAGTTCTATTACTCTTTTGGTTTTTAAATGTGTGTATGTGTGTGTGTGTGTGTGTGTGTGTGTGTGTGTTTTAATGTAGGCAGTATCAACCAGGTTAGTTTTAAACTTTATAATCATAAGCTATGAAAAAAGTCTTCCTTTCTTTCTTTCCAACTCCCTACATACCTTCCTTGCTTTCATCCTGTATTATAGTCAGTTTTAATAGGACCTGTCAAGTTCAACCTATCATCTAAACATTTGTGGAATATCATCTGCAGAAAAGCCTGTATGCTAGAAATAAGGCAGACACTTCAGAATATAGAGATATTTGAGATCGCAGCTTTCCCCACGCAAATCAAGAAGGGCCAGAGACCTGGAATCTTACTCTGGCCCTGCAATAACTTAGATCACTAAGCCACTTCTTTCTCCTGCATCTCCATTTTCTGCTCTGCAAAACAAGCTTGGATCATGTGGTCTCTAAGGTCTTTTTCAGCTCTAACATCTTGAACTGGAATATGTTCATAAAAATAGGTCATTAACTGAAAATTACTTTCTCTCTATGGTATTATATTATTGAAAGTGTATAGAATATGCTAAGTGGGCACATTCCCTACTATTATCAAGGAATTTACTGAGATTTGGTTCTGTTCAAACTGAGACAGATGGAAATAAGTGAAAGGGAAATCAAAATAGACCTGGCCAATTAAAGCAATACAAATAAAAATGTATTCACATTATGCACAAACATCAGATGAATGCCCATCATGGGTTGATAGGCAGTGTGGAAGTAAGGGAAGCTGTATAGTACTTCCCTGGTGGCCCAGTGACTATGAGTCCCTGCTCCCAATGCATGGGGCCCAGGTTCCATCCCTGATCAGGCAACTAGATCCCATGTACTGCAGCCAACAGTTCGCATGCCTCAACTAAAGATCCTGTGAGCTGCAACTCAGATGTGGTGTGTCCAAACAAATAAATAATAAATAAAATAAATATTAAAAAGGGAAGCTGTATAGTCAGAAGTGGAAAGACTCACCATATTGCCACTACCCAGGAGAGGTTGAAAAAGTCTTTAAATTTGGTCATGGGGAAATGAACAAATGGTCTATATAATATGCTCATGACTCTGAAAATGGTACTTGTAATAGGAAGGGCTTCCTTGGTGGCTCAGATGGTAAAGAATCTGTAATGCGGGAGACCTGGGTTCGATCTCTGGGTTGGGAAGATCCCCTGAAGGAGGGCATGGCAACCCACTCCAGTATTCTTGCCTGGAGAATCCCCACGGACAGAGGAGGCTGGCGGGCTACAGTCCATGGGGTCACAAAGAGTCAGATACAACTGAGCACCTAAGCACAGCACAAACACTGAAAAGGTCAGAAAGCCTGAGGTGAAGCGTAAGGTGCAGAGCGGAAGGGCAGAGTCTGATGGCAGACTCCCTTTCTTTTTGTGCAGAGGGGGCTCCCTGAGAGCTCCCTCTCGGTAGATCCAAGAGGCATGCCTTGGCCTGTCCAGCTCATTCATCCTTCTTCCTCTTGAGAGTGAGCTGCCCTCAGAGAGCACACTTTTTGTTCTGGTTCTACAAGCTGAAACTGTATATGAAATTTGCCAAATTCTGGGATCCAACTATGTTCCATTTGCCTCGTTAGCCTTTCTCAGTAATAAATGGGCTGCCTCCCATAATCAACTCTGATTTATTTCTCAGCTTGATCAAAACCAGGACCAAGAAGTGGACTGCTATGTGTTAGAAGGTGTCAGAGAACCCAACAGGTCAGTTGTCTCAGAGCCTCACTAAGAAACAGGAAACAAAAAATAGGAGCACAGACAGGGCACTCCAACCGGTGGTAGCTTGTCATTCCTGATTCACTGTCTATTAAGTATATGTGAAGGGATTCAGTGGGGACAGAAAGACTGCCAGACTTTCATGGGATAAGCCCTCAGCGAGCTATTTCCCTCAGGTGTAGGGGATACTGATGTGCATGCTGAACATGGAGATAAGCACTACAGTCCTGCCACAAGCTCAAAAATACTTAGGAATGGGATTCTGGAAGTAGAGCACTTAGAACTCAGTATAAGCAATTAAGGGTTTCCCTGGTGGCTTAGATGGTAAAGAAACTGCCTGCAGTGTTGGAGACCTAGGTTCAATCCCCAGGTTGCAAAGATTCCCTGGAAAGGGGAATGGCAACTGACTTCAGTATTAAGAATATTTATTATTTACTATTTTTTAAGACTGAGTCTCAGCTCTTGTCCTTAAAATGTTTATGTCTTAAAAAAAAAAAAGATGAAAAGGTGCCTAGGCAATTATGTGTGCTTGTAAATTAAGTACTAAAATAAAGTATAAATGATCATTAAGAATTAAGTACAAAATAAGAGGAGAAAAAATACACAGATGTCTTGGCAATATGATAAAGTTTTCAAAGGTCTCTCTAACTGTAGGACAGATTTTATGATTTTGTGAGAAATTAAAATACATTCATTTTAATGTTCACATTCATATTTTGGATTTGAAAATTCTGTAAGTAAAGAATTTCCTTTACAAATAGTGAAATTGTTATTTTTTTCCTTCCCACTGTAAACTTTGGACACTAACCCAAAAGTTCATGGTAGAAGATTGAAGAGTTGTATTTTAGTATAATGTATTCTCTCACTTTGCTGCGGTTCACATAAAATTGAGAAAGAGAAGGGACAGGGAAGAGAGAAAGAGATGAGAAATTTGAATTGTGAGGGGAAAATGGTGAAGAAGAGAAAAGAAGGAAGGAGGAGAAGACAGAAATCAAGAAAGGAAATCAAAGGAAGGAGAGACAGAAGAAGGGGAGTTACAAAGGTTACAAAAGGTGCAAAGTCACAGGGAAAGGGGCAAGGCAAATAGGGGAAGTAAAGGCAGGAAAATGAAGAGGGTCAATGGGAGCGAACTGGAGAAAAGAAAGAGGTGCTAAACTGTAGGACCAGCTTACGGATCCTCATGATTAACTTGCCTGTTAATAAAACGCTTTCGAAACTGAACTTTTAACTCGGGAACTTTGGCTTTATTGACATTACCATTGCTGATGTATCGAGTACTTTGGAAAGCAAACAGAAACTGGTATTACTTGAGTTTAACTTCAATCTGTTTTAACCCACTCTCAGCACAGTAACATACACCCATATATATATATGGTGCTCCCCATGCATGACCATGTAATTTCCTGGGGAGTCTTTTTAAAGCTGGCAGATCTTTTATTAGTTTTTAATCTTGTGGACAGAGACATCTGTGACTCACAAAAGGCACCATTTTACGTGATTCAATCAGTAATTACTCCACGGTCACTGCCTACATACGTGGATGGGATTTCCAATCCTGGAGCCACAACTGATGTTGGCGTGTGGGTAGGTTAACAGATTTCTGCAACACATAGAGTGCTCAGGGAATATAGGCTTTCTGAGGAAGTGGAGCACTTGCAGTGATGATGGAGAAGGGCCATTCCTTCTATGCAGAGAAGAGGGCAAAGGCAAAGACTGGAGGTACTGACAGGGTTAGGGGGAAGAACTGTGAGCTTAAAGGCTCTTGTCAAAACAAAAGCAAACAAAAAAACCTTTCAAGACAAATTGCCTTTGGTTACTAACTCGGGATTGAAAAACAAGAGCTGGAACTATGCTAGAGGAACAGACCACGGCCATTTATTTTTTACCCTGTCTAAAACCAGAAGGCATGCTTGCATTTTATGGCTAGATCTGACCATAGCCAACAATATGGGCATGAACCTCCAAATTCTGTAATGGGTGGATCAACCCCAAGGATTGGTTTACTTAATGAAGCACTTTCCAAATATGTGCTCTTTCCATATTTCCTCTTAATGTGAAGTGGGCTGTTTCAGTTTTTAAAGTGCCCTGTTACAATACTGCAAAGCTATAATAATCAAAACAGCATATTATTAGCACAAAAACAGACATATGGATCAATGGAACAGAATAGAGAGCCCAGAAATAAACCCACCCACTTACAGTCAATTAATCTTTGACAAAAGAGGTAAGTGTATACAGTGGAAAAACAGTACAGTCTCTTTAGCGAGTGGTCTTGGGAGAGCTGGACTGCCACATGTAAATCGGTGAAGTGAGAATACTCCCTCACACCATATACAAAAATAAAACCCAAAATGTTTTAAAGATTTAAATATAAGACATGACACCATAAAACTCCTATAAGGGAACCTAGGCAAAACATTCTGGCATAAATTATAGCAATGATTTCTTGGTCAGTCTCCCAAGGCAAAGGAAATAAAAGCAGAAACAAACCAAGGAGACCTAATGAAGCTTAAAAACTTTTGCACAGCAAAGGAAGCCATAAACCAGAAGAAAAGTCAAGCTATGGATTGGGAGAAAAACATTTGCAAACAGTGTCACTAACAAGCGCTTAACTTCCCAAGCATACAAACAACTCATACAACTCAATTAAACAAAAATGAAAACCTAGCAACACAGTCAGAAAATGGGCAGAAGACCTACATAGATATTTCTCTGAAGAAGACATACAGATGGCCAACAGGCACATGGAAAGGTGCTCAGCATTGCTAATTAGTAGAGAAATGCAAACCCAAATCACCTCACACCAGTTAGANGGCATCCGGCATCATGCAGCCTGACGCTTTGCCCTCTGTAAACTTCACCAGTGTTGACATGGGGGTGGGCTCTTTCTTTGTTGAGGGGACCTGTGTGTCACAAGAAGTGTAGCTGTGATCTGGGTCCGCACCCACTGCTGCTGCTGCTGATGCTAAGTTGCTGCAGTCGTGTCCGACTCTGTGCGACCCCATAGATGGCAGCCCACCAGGCTCCCCTGTCCCTGGGATTCTTGAGGCAAGAACACTGGAGTGGGTTGCCATTTCCTTCTCCAATGCATGAAAGTGAAAAGTGAAAGTGAAGTCGCTCAGTCATGTCTGACTCTTCGATATCCTATGGACTGCAGCCCACCAGGCTCCTCCGTCCATGGGATTTTCCAGACAAGTTTCCTGGAAACTCCTACTAGTACTACTAGTAACTCCACCTCTCCAAAGTGTGACAACAAAAAGTGCAAACACGGTCCAGTGTCCCTGAGGGCTACAGTTACCCTGTTTGAGAACTACTGGTCCAAAGATCCCTTAGGAACCAGTGTACTACGGTCACTTCCTATTTATTTATGGGCCAAAGAAATAAAAAAATGTAGAGGAGACTGAAAATATTTTAAGTCAACATTCAGAAAACTAAGATCATGGCATCTGGTCACATCACTTCATGGCAAATAGAGGAGGAAACAATGGAAACAGTGGCAAACTTTATTTTCTTAGGCTTCAATATCACTGAGGATGGTGACTGCAGCCATGAAATTAAAAGACATTTTTTCCTCAGAAGAAAAGCTATTACAAACCTAGACAGAGTATTAAAAAGCAAAGACACTACTTTGCCTACAAAGGTCTACCTAGTCAAAGCTATGGTTTTTCCAGTAGTCATGTATGGATGTGAAAGTTGGACTATAAAGAAAGCTGAGCATTGAAAAATTGATGCTATTGAACTGTGGTGTTGGAGAAGACTCTTGAGACTTCCTTGGACTGCAAGGAGGTCAAACCAGTCAACCGTAGAGGAAATCAACCCTGAATATTCATTGGAAGGACTGATGCTGAAGTTGAAGCTCCAATACTTTGGCCACCTGGTGCAAAGAACTGACTCACTGAAAAAGACCCTGATGCTGGGAAAGACTGAAGGCAGGAGGAGAAGGGGGCAACAGAGGATGAGATGGTTGAATCACCGACTCAATGAACATGAGTTTGACCAAACTCTGGGAGATGGTGAAGGACAGGCAAGCCTGGCGTGCTGACTTCCATGGGGTCGTAAAGAGTCAAATATGGCTGAGTGACTGAACAACGAACCACAACAATGATTTGATCCTCCAGAGCATGGTTGTACTCCTACACCAAGTTTGAACCCTTGGTCCCACCCCATCCCTTCTTGTTGATTCAAGCTGTCTGTTACAGCTAGCAGTCTATGAGCAGGAAGCTTGAGAGCAGAGGGATCTGTCATATTCCCCATAATTAAAAGCAGAAACTGGTCTAAGTTACTATTTTGAGAAGATCAGTAAAACAATTTGGGGACTCTGCTCATAAATTTAATTACTTAGTAGACTCTTCAGCATTCCTACTAGGGAAAAAGATAATGAGATCTCTTCCCTACTTACTTCAAATTAAGTTCTAGACAAAAGTAATTTATTAGACAACTAATCTGTAACAGAGAAAACTTTTTTACATAATAAAAACAAAGTTTAAAAAATCATTGTTTTCTTATGGCAAGAAGAAGGGCTCCAGGGAAGTGGAGATGAATAGGCTATATTCTTAAATGAAAAAGCAGGCATGGGTGGGTGGGGAAAGAACAAAGAAAGTTGATTCAAGCTATTATTTCCTACTTTAGAGCTATGTGATTTAGAAAATGTCAGTTGAACTAGTTTTTAGTGGAATGAATGAATCTGGTTCTAATGACTGCAGTCTCCTCCACTTGCAAGCAGTAAAGGCTTCTTTCCTGAAATCTGAAGGGTTAATCCAGCAGTGTCAACATCCCTTCATCCTTGGATTCCGATCCTCAATTTGTTCTTTCATGAACTTTGACTACTTAATTTTACTTATTTATTTATCCATCAAGTACAGTTAGTCAAACCAGTTGTCTTTATAGGTAAACATACTTTCTTTTCAGCTGGACTTAAAGTTAATTCCAACTTGTTTTTAAGAAAGTCAATAAAAGTCCATTTATAGACCATTTTCCTTTTTGGCTGGTATTTTTGACCCTGCCGTGTTCACAGATGGAGTGTGGACCAATAGTAGTGCTTTTAGCCTTGCAGTCATCCACTATCACCCACTCTGAAGTCAATTGTGTGGATGAGCAGTCCAGGCAAAGCATTGTACCATTGGATTATAATCAACCTCTTAAATGGAACCAGCCTCACTTTTCATCTAGAGGTGTGGGCTGTAACTGGGTATGGCTGTATATACCTTGCAGACAATGGCTTAATAAGAACTTCACTAAAACTTGCTAAATCATTTGTTTAAACAAGTCCTAAATGCAAAGTTCAATATAGATTATTAAAACTCTTTGTCAAAATTATTTATATACTTAGGAATAAAGGGCTAATTACACACACATATATATGTAAACACACATATCTAGATATAGATATGTATTTATAACTATTTATCTCTGTGTATCTCAAGGGAAATACACATTTCTTTTGGTTGGGTCTCAAGCTTATAAATGCAGAATTTCTGTTTTAAACATCTTCATCAGACGTGTTTATAAATTATAAAGATTTAAGCATGAAAATAATTTACACCTTTCTAAGTATTTGCAGTTTGGTATATGAAATGACATCTCAGTTCAATTCAGATATAAGCCACTGAGTTACTGGGTCAATCTGGCAGCAAATCATCTGGCCTTTGGTGCCTTCAGCACTTCTCTGAGCTACAGCTTGCCTAAAAGTTTAATGAATTCACACTCTCAAGGTATGAGGTTTCCACATAATTGTATTATGTACATATTACATTTTCTAAAAGACATTTAAAATTTTTCTTTGTTCAAGGACACCAGAGCACTTCTTAAGAGGCAGCAGTTAAATAGACTGTTTAGCAATAGTTTTAGGAATAAAATGATCACACATACAATTAACACTGACACGTTCAAAACCACAGCATAACACAGTAGTTTAGCTTCCCCAATGCTTTAAGTTGGCCTATGAATAAAACATGCTTGTCCATTTCTTTAAAAAGTCAAAAGAGGTTATCTATCAATCTAATAGTTATAAAAGGCATGATAAAGAAATAGGTTCTTACCTATAAGCAATGTTGAACACAGGGCAGCTTGAAGCATTTTACAGGCCATGATCCTGTTTTTGAAACAAAGGATTAATTTAGACTGAGCAAAGCTTTAGGGCATACTGGTTACTTTCCAAGAATATGAAGCATACCTGGAAGCCCTATGACCTCAGTCAGAGAGCCTGTTGCTTGATTTGAGATGACTTTTTTTATATGACTCCTGCCTTTTTACCCTTTGGACTCTTTGGACTGANGGACCTAAAAGGATGAGGGTGGGAGCAGTCCTTAGGTCGTGCTTCCCTGTATTATGGTTCTGTGTGTACATTTCAGTGTTCCGGAGTAGATTGCATGCTGCCTGAAGGGGCTAGTGCTGCATCTTGCTCCTATTTGTATGCCTTTGGCACCCACCAGGCACAAGACCTTTCATATAACAGCCTCATATAATAGCTTCCAATAAACATTATTGAACTTAATTGAATCAACCAATTCAAAGTAAACTTAACTTCATTAAACTGAGTCAGCGTTTTCCTGCACTAGTTTATCAATATACAGACTTATTCTACTGGCAGCAAAACAAAACAAAAACAAGCAAAAAAACACAACTAAAATATAGCAGTTCTATTTTTATGTTAAGCTTAAACAATGTTCCCTATAGCTTTTCTCTTATGATCTATGAAAAAAGGTCAGATCCATACAAATTGGTAATCTTAATTATAAAGACATGAAACTTTCTTTGAAATGAAATGTGAATATCTGTATTTGAAAAATAGAAATATCAAGTAACATAAATTAATGAAACTCATCAATGGAGTCTGTTTACAACTTTGATGCTTTATTTTTAGAAATTATTACTTTAATGTGGTCTGATAGACCTGGTAATCTCCCTTGGTCTCTTTCATATCAGCGTAATATACATGTTAGAAGGGAAAAGTGTGAAATCAGATCTAATACTATAAAAAAAATTTTAATAAAAAAAAAGAAAAGAAAGAAAACTTTATTCTACTAAGGAGCAAGCTGACTTTAATTTCTGCTTGAGTCATGCTGCCAGTGTAATCAGATACAACAAACTGCAAAGCTTTGGAAAATGCAGCGCTCATAGGGAGGGCATAGTGCAGCCTATATTATTCAATGACATCATCAGCATCAGGAAAACGTGGAGGGTTAGCCCATGTGTTGAAGGAGGAGAGAATACTATATTCCTTATAACCTCTGTACTAAGCCTTTGGTAGCATTCAACCTATTGAAAATAAGCTGGCGATAGCACTTGGTTTTGTGAAGCTATTCGAGATTCTCAAAGAGTTACTACCTGAGAACAAAATTTTACCATGGTAACTGGTAAAGGAGTCAGTTTTACACTGACTGGACTGCTAATGGGTTTGGTATAGCTTATATTATAAGATAGAGTATATATCATAATAATAACATGTCATTATTATCAGGTCAAACCTCTTAGAGGTACTGTTTCCCTCCTAGGACTGAGGGAATAGCCCATCACAGTTTACAGTTTTATTTTACATGTAGGCAGAGAATGGCACAGTGTCTGTATCCCAAGAATGAATGAGAGCTTCTGTAGTCTGTCCTGCAGGCATTAAGTAGTTTAGGAAGGCACAAGATGTCAGATTCAGATTCAGTTGGTAGAATGCAGAAATCATTTTTGAATTACTTAGGTAGAATATTGTTTTGCCTTGGAAGCTGGAACCTTTGTTCCAGCTTTTCATTTTATTTTTCTCAGTATGTGAATAAAACAAAGAGCTGTTGAAGGCAAATAAAGAGTATAGTTTTCCTTTAACCTTCCCCCTCCACTTAAGTACAGTATATTCCTCTTACCATCTTAACTGTTGACTTTTCAATGCTGTTGTCAAGACATGGAGGCATACATGCTTCTCCCACCATATATTAATTGTAGGAGTTGGGTTCACCTGGAGAAGTTAGACAAAATGTTGGAGAAAAGTATTCTGTTTTTGTATTCATTTTCAATGTGACTGCTACAGATTTTAAAACTTGCTACAGCTTGAGATGCCTTAGGTTTAATGTGGTTTAGTAAAATTAAGTAGTTGCCTAATAGACTTTTCTTTTACCAGATGTGGGTGTTTCAGGGTCTTCGAAAGACTGAACTGATCCTGGTTTGGATAGGAGGAGAGAGAGCCTCATAATCGGGGCTCACTGTCCTCTTGAGAGCTAGGCTGCCCCTATTGTGCAAGAGTTTCTTCTCCTTTCCCTAAATCTGGACACTGGCCACAGAGCAGTGTAAAGACAATGGGGAATTTACAGATTTATCCTTCAGGTATTCCTTCACTCAGCTATTTTCTGAGCCTTTCCTATGATCCAGGCACTTTTCAAAATCAGTCTATTTTGAACACATTCCATATACATTGTTTCAAGTACTAGAGTTGCAAAGATGTATCAAACATTGTTTCTTGTGTGGGAGAATATCATTTCAGGGGAAGTTTCCCAGTGAGGCCAGATGGATTTTTTCATGAGGATGAATCCAGATGATGGAGGAAGAAAATTCCAGGAAAGGAAAGAAAATGGGTACAGATCAAGGTGCTAGAATGGAGACAACACATTTGAGGCTATCACAAAACATTTAGGAATATTGTACTGACCTACTAAAGTAATTCTCTGTTATTGATGTTCAGTAATTTCAATGATTTCTATTGGTTGTCACTATAAACAAATACTTGGAATAATTTAAAGATCTGTCACGAATACAAATATAGACAGTCTAGCAGTTTAAGTAAAAATGCCAATCTGTTTTATGATATGGTGTTGGAATCACACTCTTTTTGATTAAGCTTTGAGGTAATACATGCCAAGGCATCTTCCTCATTATACACTGAATAATTGATAGTTGATAATATGTGACATTTATTGAGCATCAGCAATGTGCTAGCTAGTTTACGGAGCACAAAACTATCAAGGGATCTTGCCCAGTTGGCTCACTATCAAAACACAGTCTGTCATTTGCTAAGTCTTCCATGCTCCACTAAACCAAAAGCAAAGAAAGCATTTTTCAAGAATCACTGCAGTCGTGAATGGGGCCAGATTTTTCTCTGCAGGTGGCTCTGTGGGCATTGGTATTAGTTCCATAGGGAAGCAATCTGTTCCCGTGGTTCTGGTAATCTCAGAAGATAAACTCAATAATCTAGTGCAGATTTGACGTAAAGGTTGTTCTATCACTTTTTGATGCTGTTTTTCTGCTGCTGCCTATGATGGACTTACTCAAAGTGTAAGTGCATGTGCTTCAGTTTACTGTATAAAGACAACGAGATGGATTATTTAGGAAAAGAGTAACTTCAAAGGATTTAACTTATTGCTTGTAATGACTTGTTCTTTGAGGAAAAGATGGAGGATTTAAGATATTGGAGAAGGTTATGGGTGAGGGCATTTGAAAGTGCCATAGGTGGGGAGCATTAAACAGAGAATCTTGAGTCCTGGGCCGGAGGGACAAGAGTTTAAAAGAACATTAGTTGGTGCGGTGGCTGGATAAGAGTGGCAGAAGCTGCTTCCCATTAGTTGTTGTTGAAGAAGGGAATGACAACCCACTCCAGTATTCTTGCCTAGAGAATTCCATGG
>SJYV01042235.1:1118413-1129054 GCA_006410875.1 Neotragus pygmaeus | reverse complement strand
GGACCTAAAAGGATGAGGGTGGGAGCAGTCCTTAGGTCGTGCTTCCCTGTATTATGGTTCTGTGTGTACATTTCAGTGTTCCGGAGTAGATTGCATGCTGCCTGAAGGGGCTAGTGCTGCATCTTGCTCCTATTTGTATGCCTTTGGCACCCACCAGGCACAAGACCTTTCATATAACAGCCTCATATAATAGCTTCCAATAAACATTATTGAACTTAATTGAATCAACCAATTCAAAGTAAACTTAACTTCATTAAACTGAGTCAGCGTTTTCCTGCACTAGTTTATCAATATACAGACTTATTCTACTGGCAGCAAAACAAAACAAAAACAAGCAAAAAAACACAACTAAAATATAGCAGTTCTATTTTTATGTTAAGCTTAAACA
This sequence comes from Neotragus pygmaeus, assembly GCA_006410875.1. Lineage (NCBI taxonomy): Eukaryota > Metazoa > Chordata > Mammalia > Artiodactyla > Bovidae > Neotragus > Neotragus pygmaeus. Next base: position 1,128,666 of record SJYV01042235.1, on the reverse strand, counting down.
ATGTTCCCTATAGCTTTTCTCTTATGATCTATGAAAAAAGGTCAGATCCATACAAATTGGTAATCTTAATTATAAAGACATGAAACTTTCTTTGAAATGAAATGTGAATATCTGTATTTGAAAAATAGAAATATCAAGTAACATAAATTAATGAAACTCATCAATGGAGTCTGTTTACAACTTTGATGCTTTATTTTTAGAAATTATTACTTTAATGTGGTCTGATAGACCTGGTAATCTCCCTTGGTCTCTTTCATATCAGCGTAATATACATGTTAGAAGGGAAAAGTGTGAAATCAGATCTAATACTATAAAAAAAATTTTAATAAAAAAAAAGAAAAGAAAGAAAACTTTATTCTACTAAGGAGCAAGCTGACTTTAATTTCTGCTTGAGTCATGCTGCCAGTGTAATCAGATACAACAAACTGCAAAGCTTTGGAAAATGCAGCGCTCATAGGGAGGGCATAGTGCAGCCTATATTATTCAATGACATCATCAGCATCAGGAAAACGTGGAGGGTTAGCCCATGTGTTGAAGGAGGAGAGAATACTATATTCCTTATAACCTCTGTACTAAGCCTTTGGTAGCATTCAACCTATTGAAAATAAGCTGGCGATAGCACTTGGTTTTGTGCAGCTATTCGAGATTCTCAAAGAGTTACTACCTGAGAACAAAATTTTACCATGGTAACTGGTAAAGGAGTCAGTTTTACACTGACTGGACTGCTAATGGGTTTGGTATAGCTTATATTATAAGATAGAGTATATATCATAATAATAACATGTCATTATTATCAGGTCAAACCTCTTAGAGGTACTGTTTCCCTCCTAGGACTGAGGGAATAGCCCATCACAGTTTACAGTTTTATTTTACATGTAGGCAGAGAATGGCACAGTGTCTGTATCCCAAGAATGAATGAGAGCTTCTGTAGTCTGTCCTGCAGGCATTAAGTAGTTTAGGAAGGCACAAGATGTCAGATTCAGATTCAGTTGGTAGAATGCAGAAATCATTTTTGAATTACTTAGGTAGAATATTGTTTTGCCTTGGAAGCTGGAACCTTTGTTCCAGCTTTTCATTTTATTTTTCTCAGTATGTGAATAAAACAAAGAGCTGTTGAAGGCAAATAAAGAGTATAGTTTTCCTTTAACCTTCCCCCTCCACTTAAGTACAGTATATTCCTCTTACCATCTTAACTGTTGACTTTTCAATGCTGTTGTCAAGACATGGAGGCATACATGCTTCTCCCACCATATATTAATTGTAGGAGTTGGGTTCACCTGGAGAAGTTAGACAAAATGTTGGAGAAAAGTATTCTGTTTTTGTATTCATTTTCAATGTGACTGCTACAGATTTTAAAACTTGCTACAGCTTGAGATGCCTTAGGTTTAATGTGGTTTAGTAAAATTAAGTAGTTGCCTAATAGACTTTTCTTTTACCAGATGTGGGTGTTTCAGGGTCTTCGAAAGACTGAACTGATCCTGGTTTGGATAGGAGGAGAGAGAGCCTCATAATCGGGGCTCACTGTCCTCTTGAGAGCTAGGCTGCCCCTATTGTGCAAGAGTTTCTTCTCCTTTCCCTAAATCTGGACACTGGCCACAGAGCAGTGTAAAGACAATGGGGAATTTACAGATTTATCCTTCAGGTATTCCTTCACTCAGCTATTTTCTGAGCCTTTCCTATGATCCAGGCACTTTTCAAAATCAGTCTATTTTGAACACATTCCATATACATTGTTTCAAGTACTAGAGTTGCAAAGATGTATCAAACATTGTTTCTTGTGTGGGAGAATATCATTTCAGGGGAAGTTTCCCAGTGAGGCCAGATGGATTTTTTCATGAGGATGAATCCAGATGATGGAGGAAGAAAATTCCAGGAAAGGAAAGAAAATGGGTACAGATCAAGGTGCTAGAATGGAGACAACACATTTGAGGCTATCACAAAACATTTAGGAATATTGTACTGACCTACTAAAGTAATTCTCTGTTATTGATGTTCAGTAATTTCAATGATTTCTATTGGTTGTCACTATAAACAAATACTTGGAATAATTTAAAGATCTGTCACGAATACAAATATAGACAGTCTAGCAGTTTAAGTAAAAATGCCAATCTGTTTTATGATATGGTGTTGGAATCACACTCTTTTTGATTAAGCTTTGAGGTAATACATGCCAAGGCATCTTCCTCATTATACACTGAATAATTGATAGTTGATAATATGTGACATTTATTGAGCATCAGCAATGTGCTAGCTAGTTTACGGAGCACAAAACTATCAAGGGATCTTGCCCAGTTGGCTCACTATCAAAACACAGTCTGTCATTTGCTAAGTCTTCCATGCTCCACTAAACCAAAAGCAAAGAAAGCATTTTTCAAGAATCACTGCAGTCGTGAATGGGGCCAGATTTTTCTCTGCAGGTGGCTCTGTGGGCATTGGTATTAGTTCCATAGGGAAGCAATCTGTTCCCGTGGTTCTGGTAATCTCAGAAGATAAACTCAATAATCTAGTGCAGATTTGACGTAAAGGTTGTTCTATCACTTTTTGATGCTGTTTTTCTGCTGCTGCCTATGATGGACTTACTCAAAGTGTAAGTGCATGTGCTTCAGTTTACTGTATAAAGACAACGAGATGGATTATTTAGGAAAAGAGTAACTTCAAAGGATTTAACTTATTGCTTGTAATGACTTGTTCTTTGAGGAAAAGATGGAGGATTTAAGATATTGGAGAAGGTTATGGGTGAGGGCATTTGAAAGTGCCATAGGTGGGGAGCATTAAACAGAGAATCTTGAGTCCTGGGCCGGAGGGACAAGAGTTTAAAAGAACATTAGTTGGTGCAGTGGCTGGATAAGAGTGGCAGAAGCTGCTTCCCATTAGTTGTTGTTGAAGAAGGGAATGACAACCCACTCCAGTATTCTTGCCTAGAGAATTCCATGGACAGAGAAGCCTGGCAAGCTACAGTCCATGGGGTTGCAAAGAGTCAGACATGACTGAGTGACAAATACTTTTACTTTCCCTGGTCACTCAATGGTAAAGAATCTGCCTGCCAATGCAAGAGATGTGGGTTCAATCCCCGGGTTGGGAAGACCCCATGGAAATGGAAATTGCAACCCATTCCAGTCTTCCTGCCTGGGAAATCCCATGGACAGAGAGGTCTGGTGGGCTGCAGTCCATAGTTTTGCGAAAGAATTGGTCACAACTGAGCGACTAAATAAGAACAAGGGGGTATTAATTTGCTAGAGGTGCCATAGCAAATACCTCAAAATGGGTGGCACAAGCAATAGAAATTTATTTCTCAATGTACTGGAGGTTGTACACCCAAGATCAAGATGTTGACAGATTTGGTTCCTCTGAGGTCCCTCCTTTCAGCTCTTCTTTGGCCTCCCTCTTGCTGCCTCTTCACATAATTTTGCCTCTGTACATGCACACATCCCTGGAGTCTCTGTCCTAATCTTCTCTTCTTACAAGGACACCAATCAGATAGAATTAGAGCTCTCCCTGGTATTCTCATTTTAATTTAATCACCCCTTCAAAGGCCTTATTTCCAAATACAGTCACATTCTTAGATATGCATTCTTATGAATACATATGAATGGGAGGGCGGTTTACAATTCACTCCATAATAAGTTAGCAAAGAAAAAAACCTTCAAACTTGGGTTGTTTTGCTTCTCCCAACTCTTGCTTGTCCATAAGGAATAGGAAAGAGTGTTTGGAAAGTTGATGGAAAACAGTAGATGGAAGAAGAGTCCCATAAGGCTCTGTCAGCTGATGATATCTGGCACAGTGAAATTGTTTTTCACTCTTCAGTAGAAGAGAAGAGTGAAATAAAACCTCCCTCACAGGTTTCCCTCACTCTTTCCTGACTCAGTTTCCATCCCAGGAATTTTTAAATTGTTGAGTGATTTATATCTCTGGGTCAACCTGTTGAGGGTAACGTGAAATTTAGTTCCCATTCCCACAAAGGTTGACCACCAGCCAGGTTGATGGGTGCATTACTTTTCCATGGAAACAAAGTCTATCACGTCAGGTATAAATGGGAAAGAGGGAGCTTGGGAAGAGGCCTTCACACCATGGAAGCATTGGTTCCATTTTTAAGAAGTTATGCAGATAGAATTCACAAATTTATTATAAGCACTAAAACCAGATTATTTGGTTTATTCCTGGTCATATAATAGGCATTAAGTACATTATTATACTCATTTTTTTGTTGTTGTTATTCACTGTAATATCATTCTGAAGAAATCTTGAGAATATTATCTTTTGGAACTAAAAAAAATCAAATTTTACGTTAGGTTCCAGGCTCTTGAAACTGTGATTACCCCCTTACAGAGGGTTGCTATAAGGAACAGAGGTTTAACTTTTAACAGAAGGATAATGGCTATAGAATCTCAGCCTGTTTCAATGCCCAGCATCCTTTAGGTCAGAGAGTTGTCTTATTCTCCACTGTCATCATCAGATCTGTTCAGGATTAATAATCCTCTGGTTACTCTCGATGAGAATTATGATGTCAGAAAGAAGAGAACTTTAAGTGAGGGTAAGAATAGTGAAGTGGTTTTGCAAACAAGGATGAGAAAAAGGGAGAAACTCCAAACCCAGAAAGAATAAGCATTAGGACTCAGACTAAGATTATTAAAGATATTCTATGGTCTGCCTGATACATTATAAAGACAAGACTATGACAGAGATTGGGATATGTTTGTGCTCTAGGGGAAACTGAAAGAGAAGGGGTAGGTAAATGTCCAACTTATATACTATTATATCATGTACCTAGCTCTTGAAGGAACTTTGAGTCTCTAAGTTATTAAATAGAGTGAGGCAACATTTAATAAATCCAGCCAAGTTTAATGTACCCACTCCCTTGAACGCCTCAGCATTTGAAGGCATGCCTCTTTGTGGGAGAAAATCTCACCAGTAGAAAGATGATAATAATAATTACTCATCACCTCTGGTATTATCTATAAGAGTTAGATATAGATAGCATCACTGACACAGTGGACATGAATTTTTAGCAAACTCNTAACGTGAAATTTAGTTCCCATTCCCACAAAGGTTGACCACCAGCCAGGTTGATGGGTGCATTACTTTTCCATGGAAACAAAGTCTATCACGTCAGGTATAAATGGGAAAGAGGGAGCTTGGGAAGAGGCCTTCACACCATGGAAGCATTGGTTCCATTTTTAAGAAGTTATGCAGATAGAATTCACAAATTTATTATAAGCACTAAAACCAGATTATTTGGTTTATTCCTGGTCATATAATAGGCATTAAGTACATTATTATACTCATTTTTTTGTTGTTGTTATTCACTGTAATATCATTCTGAAGAAATCTTGAGAATATTATCTTTTGGAACTAAAAAAAATCAAATTTTACGTTAGGTTCCAGGCTCTTGAAACTGTGATTACCCCCTTACAGAGGGTTGCTATAAGGAACAGAGGTTTAACTTTTAACAGAAGGATAATGGCTATAGAATCTCAGCCTGTTTCAATGCCCAGCATCCTTTAGGTCAGAGAGTTGTCTTATTCTCCACTGTCATCATCAGATCTGTTCAGGATTAATAATCCTCTGGTTACTCTCGATGAGAATTATGATGTCAGAAAGAAGAGAACTTTAAGTGAGGGTAAGAATAGTGAAGTGGTTTTGCAAACAAGGATGAGAAAAAGGGAGAAACTCCAAACCCAGAAAGAATAAGCATTAGGACTCAGACTAAGATTATTAAAGATATTCTATGGTCTGCCTGATACATTATAAAGACAAGACTATGACAGAGATTGGGATATGTTTGTGCTCTAGGGGAAACTGAAAGAGAAGGGGTAGGTAAATGTCCAACTTATATACTATTATATCATGTACCTAGCTCTTGAAGGAACTTTGAGTCTCTAAGTTATTAAATAGAGTGAGGCAATATTTAATAAATCCAGCCAAGTTTAATGTACCCACTCCCTTGAACGCCTCAGCATTTGAAGGCATGCCTCTTTGTGGGAGAAAATCTCACCAGTAGAAAGATGATAATAATAATTACTCATCACCTCTGGTATTATCTATAAGAGTTAGATAAAAATAGCATCACTGACACAGTGGACATGAATTTTTAGCAAACTCTGGGTGATAGTGAAGGACAGGGAAGCCTGGAGTGCTGCAGTCCAAGGGGTCACAAAGAGTCAGACATTACTTAGTAAAACAACAAGAAAAAAGGAAATACCACTTTTGGAATGGTGATTTCTATGGCAAATATTACTTTTCATTGGTGAGAGACTACCTCATGATGGGAGTCCCTTAAAAGATGGGATGATTAGCTTTGGCAGGAAGTGATGTTCCAGAAAATAAGCCAGTTGGCCAATTTGGTGGTTAGTGATCAGAGGGTAAGGGTGCTTCTTCTGGAAATGGGGAGGAACAAGTGAGAAAATCAATAAGAAAAAGATAACCCCTAAAGAAAGAAAGACTGAGAGAAGCATGTCACTGACACAAAGTCAGGAAGCCACTGTGAAAAGGATGCAAACTCTGAACAAATAATTCACTTCCCTCCCCCCAACCTTTGTGCCACACCCAGACTGAATGATTTGGGGTGAAAGGGTATGGAATTTGGAAACTTGAGAGATGTTGTCCACTCTCAGTCCCCATGTGTACACTTCATACCAAAGCCTGTTGGCATTTTTTGTTGATAGATAATTTTCCAATAGCATTACATGTTATCAGTCACCACACCCAGCAAGGTGCTCCATCATTAAATCATGTTACTGGGGTGAAGAGAGCAAGTTGCCCCTTTTGGACAATGCTCCAGTCCCCATCCAAGGGATGGGTATCTGGCGAGTACCTCTGAGCCAGAAGAGCAGGATTGTATCAGTGTTTGAACAGGGAATCCTGAGACTAGCTACTTCTGTATTCAGCCCACATTCAGTAATTCCTCTCTACCGCACCCTATTATTTTCCCCAGCAGTATCTGTGAAATGAAAGGTTTCACACCTTGTTGAGGAAATTTCAGGCTACAAATAACAAATGGTGGAGTGTTAGGCTGGTGATGGAAGATCCCTGATAACACATCACAGGCTCATTTCTTTTACATGTTGGATTTTTTTTTTTTTTTTGCATTACTTTGTTTTTGCATTTATGGTAGAACAAAGATAACTGAAGTTCAACAGTAAAAGAAATAAAACCAAAAACTATTCTAAAACTGTTGTGCAGCTTTGATTATAGACACAAGTTGTCCCTGCTCTAAAAACTTTTTTATTATTATGATATTCTTTGAGCTTACCTCAAATAACAGAAGCCTGGCAATTTGATATGGGAGAGATAAAATAATAGTAAAAATAGCACATTTTGCATTAGAAACAAAAGTTTAAGTACCTGAAATAAGCAGGTACTTAAAGTAACTTAAGTAACATCCAGACATTTTCTGGATGTTATTGTGGTATAATATGAGGAGAAGATGATACAATTATGGGTAAGGAAGGTCCCTAGACTGAAAACTGTCTGCTGGAGACCATGGGGGATAATTTGTTTCATTTCAAAAGTCTGCAGTTTGAGTTAGATCCGAAATTTTAAGAGTTGGTTCTTTTTTGCCACAGCAGGAAACATGTGCCTGCTTCTGAATTGTCAGTGATTCATTGCACATCTGTAAGTGCTGTGCGCCCAAAGGTCAGGGTACAAGCCTTCCTTACATATGGGAAGTTTTTTCCTACCTTTGAACTTTTAAAGACTTTTATTACAGTGTCTCAAAGATCAATGTGTGTTGTTTCATCACTTTGCATGCTAACAATGCAGTAAATTTGGCTATTTGCAGTGATTTTTTTCTCTCTTTTTGATTTTTATTGGAGTATAGTTGACTTACAATGCTGTGTTTGTTTTGTACAGCAAAGTGAATCAGTTACACACATACATGTATCCACTCTTTTTCAGATTCTTTTTCCACATAGGCCATTCCAGAGAACTGAGTACAGTTCTCTGTGCTATGTAGCAGGTTCTTATTAACTATCTATTTTATATATATTAGTGCATACATGTCAGTCCCAGTCTGCTAATTTACCTCTCCTCCTCACTTTTCCCCTGGTAATTGTTAGTCTGTTTTCTGTATCTGTAAATTTATTTTTGTTTTGTAGCTAAAACCAGTTTTGTAGAAAGAAGACAGAACAAGTTCGAGAGGGATCTGGATACATTATTTCCCCTTCATTTTCTATGAACAAATCCCAGGAAATATAATTCTAGAAAACACTGTCTTGTTTTTTCAGGGTGAGGCTAGAGTATAATTCTTGGCAACCTATTGAGTTGATACATAGTATCAATTCAGAAATTAGACACCCACATTTAAATGGAGGTTCAATACAGAAAATTTATTTGCAGATTTTTTTGGATCAGTTTTGACACTATTAACTCATGTTCAAAAAAAGTCACATTTCTCTATACATTTCCCTAAGTGTGTTTCTGTTTTTTTCTGGAGTCTTTAACCAGTTTCTTCCAGTCCCATGAGCTCCTCAGCTTCTAACTTCAGAGGCACACAAAGCTCAATAATTTCACTAATATCCTTCATAACACAAAATTATATTTTATTGAAAAATGATAACCTGTCTTAACTCCATTTAAGACAGAAAAACCACATATTTGTTTAAAATGCAGTCCTCTACTTGGATATGCTGTGTAATGTGAAATCCTAACATCACAAACATGAACTTATTCTCTTCTGCCTTTCAAACAGGTAATTTTGGGTGACTTACCTAATACTGGCAGGAGCAAGACCATCTCCCCAGGACTTCAACCTTAAAACCATGGAGTAACTTGCCCTTTTTTTCCCCTGCTTCACTCAGACCCCCGAAGAACTAAGTTAAGCAACCAAATTTGTATTTTCTTCCTGCATTTGCTAGTATCTTGTGATCTTACTTAGAAATTCAGTTTCCACATTTTCCTAATCAAGATGTTTCATATTCATCTCTTTCTCTCTAGTCCTCATCTCCATGGTTTCTTCTCCACTTTACTGCAAATCTTCTAGAGATGACCTTAATAGCTATGTAAGCTACCAGGGCATCCAGTCCATTTCTTTCCCTCATAACATCAAATTCTCCCCAGCCCAAGATGTTATTCCTCACTGGCTATTGCAATACTCTGCTAACTGGCCTTCCTTCTTCTAGGCTTGAACTCCTCCAACCTGGTATTCACATGCATCCAGAGTGATCCGTATGAACCACAAATTCACTCGTAGCACTCCATTGCTGAAGGCCTGACTCTGGCTTCCCACCCCCACAGGAACCATTCCAAATTCTTCAGTGCAGATTCAGAGTCCACCATGATCTGACTCCAACTTCCTCCCCAGTCTTCTTACAGCTTGCACCCCACACTCCAGACATGATGAGCTGTTTATTGAATGTCTGCGTAGCCTCACGCTTTTCTTGTTTTCAACTGAGCACTCTACCTAGCACGGCAATCCTGATTCTGTTCATCTAGCAGATGTAAGATCATCTTTCAAAGTACTGTTCAAGTCCCACCACTTCTTTGAAATCTTTCCTAACCCACGTCCCTGCCTGCAGTCCAAACTTCTCTCAAAGGACCTGTAAAACACCTTAATGCACTAATAGAGGCTTTAAAGGTTCATCAGTGTGGTGGAAACTGTGCCTGTCTCCCGTAGTCACCATGTATCTTCTCTCTAATCACTCCAGTTAGAGAGATTTAAAAACTAGAAAATATTCTTAGATTCTGGATGTGAAAAATATTGTTTTGTCTTGCTGCTATCTTGCAGGACGTGAGATGCGAGTGCACAGAGACAGTGGCCAGCCTTCGTATTCCTGTACGTGGAAACCAGACTCGTGGGTAGCTGGAGACACTCGTAGCGGAGGCATCAGGAGACTGCTGCCCTCTGTTCTGCTTCATGGTGTGAGGTTGCACTCAGCTATCCTGTGGTGGACCCCTAATTCGAGCCCTTCTATCCACTCTATAGGTTCTGTCAATATCTATTTGCTTTTATTATATTCCTTGGTTTCTGGTATACCTGGAATGGTTTCTTTTTCCTACATTGAAATCAGATACACTCTGCCTGTATTAAACTGTAACACCTCAAAGGAAGAAACAAGATATTTTTACTTTTATATTCTTGGAGCCTACCATGCAGTTGCTGCACTAAATAAGTGATTCATTACATGAGCCAATAACAGCTCCAAATTATACATCACACCTATGTTGTTTCCAGTAGTCATGTATGGATGTGGGAGTTGGACTGTGAAGAAAGCTGAGCACCAAAGAATTGATGCTTTTGAACTGTGGTGTTGGAGAAG